>BRDA01002894.1:41102-60487 GCA_036984385.1 Crenuchus spilurus | reverse complement strand
CGACTGAATCAACCTGCTACACAAGTTTGTGTTCAGAATTTAGGTTAACTGTTATACTTTATGTTGATTACATGTAAATGGACATTTCAAGCCCTTTTTGGTTTTGTTGATACTAAATATTCTAATTTGAGATACTGTACTTGCATGAGCTACTGCTTGAAATTCACTTTATTTTTTTATTTTAAAATATGACAGTGTACCATATATATATATATATATATATATATATATATATTTGTGTGTGTGTATACATATACTGCTCAAAAAATAAAGGGAACACTAAAATAACACATCCTAGATCTCAATGAATAAAATATTCCAGTTGAAATTTTTTATTTATTACATAATGGAATGCGTTGAGAACAAAATAACATAAAAATGATCAATGTAAATCAAAATTATTACCCCTTGGAGGTCTGGATTTGGAATCATGCTCAAAATCTCATACCACCCTCATGGAGTCTGTTTCTGACAGTTTGAGCACAAACATGGATATTAGTGGCCTGCTGGAGGTCCTTTTGCAGGGCTGTGGCACTGCTCCTCCTGTTCCTCCTTGCACAAAGGAGGAGGTAGTGGTTCTGCTGCTGGGTTGTTGCCCTCCTACGGCCCCCTCCATGTCTCTTGGTGTACTGGCCTGTCTCCTGGTATCTGCTCCATGCTCTGGACACTGTGCTCACAGACACAGCAAACCTTCTTGCCACAGCTCGCATTGATGAGCTGCACTACCTGAGCAACTTCTGTGGGTTGTAGACATCGCCTCAGGCTACCTCTATGGAACTGACAAAATGCAAAAGTGACCAAAATATCAGCCAGAAAGGATGATAACGGAGAAAAGGTCAATGGTCACCACCTGCAGAACCACTCCTGTATAGGGGTTGTCTTGCTAATTGCCTCTCCTTTCTACCTGTTGTCTGTTCCATTTACACAACAGCAGGTAAAATTGATTCACAATCAGTGTTGCTTCCTAACTGGACAGGTTGGTTTCACAGAAATGTGGTTGACTTGGAGTTACATTGTGTTGTTTAAGTGTTCCCTTTCAGAGATATGTTAATTGTCATTTTTGTAAGTGGTTTTTGTTTGGTTTTGCAGTGAGTTACATGCTGCGGAGTCCGTGGCCTGCCTGAATAAAGCTCTGACCCACCTCCGAGACATCTGGGAGGAGATTGGAATCCCTGAGGATCAGAGAGTGCAGCGCACAGATGCTGTCAGAATGCATGTCAAGGTGGTTAAATCAGCTTTTTGTACATGTTACGCATTTCACAGCTGTGACCCATAAAGGAGTGATTCACCCAAAAAGCACATTTACCATTTTCCATTTATCTCCAGACGTTGTTGATCAGCCAAGGCATGGAGTGCAAATTTATTTACGAGAATGAGTTAAATTATCTACAATTTAGTTATATTAAAACTTCTCGTGTCTGCAATGTCTTATCTGTGCTTTCTGTACTAGTTTGTTATTGTTTTCAGCTCACTTGAGCCTAAAATTCAAACAAAACACAGAGGACTGCAATCCAAGAGAGTTGTGTTGTTGCATGATGATGCACATCTTCACACCGCTGCCAAAACTGTTGACACACTCCAAAAACTTGGTTTTGAGGTGTTAAAGCTAAACCGTATAGTCCTTATGTCACCGCATCATACTATCACTTATTTGGTCTGCTAGCATAAATAACCCATTTCTGTCAAAATATGTTGCAAAAAGTTGCTTCGTGTTAGGACACAGAATGACTCACTATGAAATATAAAATGTAGTAAAACAGGTGTTTGTTATTGTCTGCCTGTGGCAGTGAAAAGCAGCTTTTGGTGGTGTGTTTTGATAGGAACTGCAGGGTTATTTTGGTGATTATTGAATCCCAATCCACTTCTAAAGTAAAGAAGCAAAATTTCGACTTTAACTATGTCTTGGCCAATCAACTACATCTGAGGTAAGCAGGCATATAGTCTAAATATATCTGGATGAGCCATTTCTTTTAAGTGGAATTTCACATAAGCCCTGGCTTACTTTGTTTACATGTTGATGGTTTAATAATGCAGAATAAAATAAAAGCAGTGCGATCTTTACAAATGTACAATTTTAGTTTATAATTTAAATGTCCATCATCTAGAACCTGCTGGACCTGATGATAGATGAGGAGGAAGGGCTGAAGAAAAGGTTGATGAGTAGCATCGAGGCCTGTCGGAAAGAGCTGAGCACTTTATGTGAGGAGCTTCTGCTTCCCCCGTTTGAGGTATGTCCGATTGACGGGAATTTGACTTTGTAGGGTTTTTTGAATATGGAATCAAGTTGTACACCTTTACAAACTTCTACATGGCTGTGCTGCTTATTCCCATACAGAGTTTACTAGTGACATTTAGTTACTCTGCTGTCTTTGTTCCTGCTTTCAATCAGGAGGAGGATGACCTGACCATGCTGCAGCTGGAGAAGGAGATCCGCACTCGACTGAAGGTGATGTTGAATCAGAAGACTCAGAGGATGAATGAACTGAAGACTCTGATTCAACAGGACAGGGAGCTGTGTGATATTCTTTGTGATAATCTTTACGTCATAGACTCTGACCGTGTGCCCTCAACCCAGCAGCTGGAGAGCTTCCGCCAGCACATCAGTACCCGCAATCAGGAGAAGGTAAGTTGTAATAAATTCAGAAACAGAAGACTTTATACAGTCAATTGTAGTTTTCCTTAACATGAGTAGAAACACTATCATACGGCCATGCTGACTAAGGACTGTGTTTTTAGGAATGTCGTCATGCAGAGTTTGTAGCCATCAAACGGCAGATCGTTGTGTGCATGGAGGATCTTGAACATATGCCAGACACTAGTTTTGAGAGAGATGTGGTGTGTGAGGATGAAGAAGCATTCTGCCTATCAACAGAAAATATCACTTCAGTCAAAGTGCTACTGAAACAGGTACATACACAAGCACACACAATTGTTACAGTTCTGAGAATGATGCTTGTAATGGTATGTTCAAGCTATTGAACATAATCTTTTGTTAATTTATGTATTCTGTGATTCTGCTTTCGTTTTGGTGGCATTAGGATCAAAATCTGTGTACTCTTTAATGCTTGACATTTGAGTTGTGTTTTGCACTCCAGCATCATACAGACTGTGTGATTATACAGCCTCATCTTGAGCTATGTTTGTGTTTTTAGTTGGAAAATCGAAAATTGGAGAATGAGGCAGTGTGTGTATCTTACCGTGGCCGTATTGAAGCACTTTGGGAGAGGCTGCAAATCCCCAAGGAAGAGAGAGACTCCATCACTGAACACATGAAGAGCAGTAAAAAGAAGAACATGGATGCTGTGAGTTTTTGCACACCCATTATGATTTTTTGGGTCTTGTTTTATGACCCATAATTTGACATCTTGCATGTAACAAAGTATAAGTCCGACCATGTTCGCATCAGTTCCAGTCTTCCTTGTTCAGATTTGTTCGTATTTGTTGTGTGAACATGTCTGTACTGTGATACAACCCACTTTGCATCCATCCAAATCAATAACATCATTTGTGCAACCCACATCTCTCAAATTAAGCCTTAACTGCAAATAATAATTCAGCTCTGAATAATTGTTCATAATTAGAATGAGAAGATATAGGAAAAAGACCAGCAGTTGACTTCAGAGATTGATGACACCTAGGGTTGGGCGGTATTGGTGTTTTTCATACCTTGGTATGAGTTTGAGAAAATACCGCAGTATTATCGGCAGCGGCTGCTGCTGCAGAAGCTACCGTTAAGCTATTCGCTAGCTTCACCACAATTAAAGAAAATGAATATAAAATAAAAAAAACTAAACCCAAAATATTAACAAAAATATAATCTAACGAATTTCAAAACATAGAAACGAAAAACTTAACAGTAGAAAAACAATAATCTAATATTACCCAAAAAAATGCAAATATCGCAAAGTGAAAGTGCAAAGCAGCAGAGGCAGATGCATAAATGCTGAATAAAGAAAAATGTGTCAATGGTATGAAAATCTACATTTGGGTAATATCCTGGCATATTTGCACACCATGAAGAGTTATGGTAGCACGGCATGATTATTTCTAATAATACTCTAAATGACTTTATTTTTGCGCTTCAACTAACGCTGCAGTGACGCGACGGTAAAACAGATCAATGTTTTGTAGAACCAAAACAAAATCTAGACAATATGTTTATTGTAATAATGTTTAATAATAATAGTAGTAATAATAATATTTTTTACTTAAAGGTTAATCAATTCGTCAAACTGAATTGTTAATAATTCATTGTAAAACACATCATACACATTGAATAAACAGCATTTGTTGCAGTAGAAATTAAACTGACTTGCACATTAATGGGAAAGCCTAAATTATAGAGCACCCTCGCTGAAAAGTCAAGCCACCCTATAGCACCAGCAAAAGAAAATCTCTGGCGCCGCACATGCGTGACTCACAGCGAATGTGTTTAGCTTCTATCTAACGAAATAAACGAAATTAAGACACTGAAATTAACTTTAATATGATCCTCAGAGCATAAACCGCAGCATGCGCGCATATTCACTCGCACCACACACACACACACACGCTGTGAGAGAAGCAGATGGAGGGCCGGTTGTAAATAAGACTTGTTTTACTTACAATTACTTGTTTAATTTTGAAATAGAAGTATCAAGTGTGTGTGTTTCTGTGAAACTGGCGCTGTGATTTGCTGACACGTGAAGCACATTCCCAGTTTTAATAGACTTCTTTTTGAAATTTATGGCATTACATCATGTGACTAATACCGTCATAATTTTTAGATACCGTCACCATATTTAAATACCGTGGTATAACAAAATACCTTTATAGCGCCCAAGCCTAATGACACCTTTATCTCTGCTGCTAGTGCTCATGGCAATACCTAAAGCTGTATCTGACTTCTGATTTTTCAGAGGTTACAAAGACTAAACCAGAGGCTGGTTTATAAAAATGTAGCAAAAGTCACTGAACGCTGCATTTGTCACAGTAGAAGATTGTATTGATTTTCCAAATGCATTGATTTGTGCCACTTGAGCCTGGTAATGTGAATATGGTCAAAAAGTCATGAGAATTCTGTCCCCCGAACAACATTTTTGGTAGATGCTGTTAATCAAAAATGAGTTTGAAGAGTTTTTAATAATTATTACACTACTGCATGATCTTTTGGTCTGCATGTGCATTTTTACTTCCACTGTACTTCTTAGGCATTCTTTGTTCATCTGCATACCTTTCCTCCTGCAGCTGACTGCAGAACTGGAGCGTCTGGAGGAGCTGAAGATGAAGAACATTCAGAGCGTGATTGAGACAATTAGAGCAGAAATCTCAGTCCTCTGGGAGAAATGCTTCTACAGCCTGGACCAGAGACAAGCTTTCACTCCTTACTATAGTGGTATGTGAAGTTACACCATTATACCAGATCTACACTCACTGAGGTGCAACATTAATTAGTTAGTTTGCTGTAGGTTTCTATTAAAATACATAACTACTAGTTCATCTCTAAAAATGTAAATATTATTCTAAACTTAGAATGTGTTCATAATTTAAGAATGATTTACTCTTCATTGCATGTAAAGTGACCTATGTCAAGCCTTTTTTGTTGTAATGTTAATACATTTGAAATAGTAATTTACACAAATTCAAAATTAACTTTCAGATTGTAAGCGGTACTTTTCAACAATAACACAAAGGCTTAAAATGTAACGTATATAAAATTAATGTTTTCACCTTTTAAAATTAACACAATGAACTCTTTCAGCATTTCATTTTTATGTGACACTGCAAATAAGTAAATAATTACTGTCTGCTTTTACAACATGTTGTAAAGTTCCCATTGGTGGTTGTTGTTGTTTGTTTTTTTTTGTTTTTTTTTTTTATTATTAACCTGAACACAGCACAGCTATGCCAACCCTACACATTTTTAGAAGTCAAATATACTTGGTTTTTGTTTTTTTTTTTCTTCCTTGATATTTTGTTTAATTACTTGTCCATAATATTAGCACCTGGCCTAGATTGACCGATATACGAAATGGATTAGATGTAGATGCAACCTTAAATTTTTAAAACTAGTTGATCACCAGAGTCATTAGAAATTTAGCTCTATGCTCTATTGCCCATTCATTCATTTAAATTATCTTGCCTTGTTCAAGTAGACTCATTATTTCTTGTTTGTTTTTTTAGAGGATTTCACTGAGGAGTTGCTAGCTATGCATGAGGCAGAGCAGCAGAGTCTGAAACAGCAGTATGAGGAGCACAGAGAACTTTATGATGGAGTCACCAATTGGCAGAAAAACTGGACCCTCTACCAGGAACTGGAGGTAAGATCCTGTTCTGTACTGGCTTTGGACATTCATTAATGCATCAGTTTGAGTTCTCAGTTTGCAGTAACATACAAGTAATTTAGTGAGAAGAGCACCTTTGTTCCAGTTACTACAAGCTAGTAATGGTAACTTTTTCCTCTATCTTCAGAAAAAGGCTACAGATCCATCTCGTTTTAACAACAGGGGAGGCAACCTTCTGCGGGAAGAGAAACAGAGAGCAGACTTGCAGAAGAGTCTGCCCAAGGTCAGTCTGTCAATTTTTGTCCTCAGAGATTCTGAACCATTCAGTTGTGTGTTCCCCTATATTAATATGGGTAAAAATTGTATAGTAATTCACTTGCCTGTTTTGGCTTTCTTTGGTAAGCTGGAGAAGAGTCTGAAAAACCAGATTGATCAGTGGAAGGCAACACAAGGCAGAGAGTTTCTGGTCAATGGACAGCACTTCATGCAGTATGTGGAGGAGCAGTGGAACCTACACCAACAGGAGAAAGAGCGAGAGAAGCTGGAGAGGGTAATTACTGATCATGAATTAATAATTATCTACTGCATGGAGAGACAAAGTCAGCAGTTATATAAAAAAAATAAATAAGTGACAAATACTTAATGTTGTGCATCTTTTTTCCAGCAAATGAAGAAGAATAAGCAGATTGAAGAAGATATGCTGTATGGCACTTCCGTCCGAACTCCCACCAAGAGGAGGCTGGCAGGAATGCCCACACCAGGGAAATCGCGCAAGGTAGCTCATCTCTTCATGTACATATGTGAATCTTTGAGGAAATGATTCTGTAACAAATTCTGAATTCTCTTTCAGCTGAATACAACGTCCAGTATCTCTTGCTCCACCCCCAACAGCACTCTTCGATCCATCTGTCAAACTCCCTCAGTGAGGCCACCCCTTTCTGCCAGCAAGGTGAGTCACGCCTCTTGTACTTTCACTCAAAATGCACTATTTTTTTTGCATGTTTTAAGCTTGTTTGGGTGTTGTCCAAACATCCAGCCCTGAAATACAAATTTTTTTGTGATATGCTTGGCGTTTTTATTTGAATTTTTTATTTTTTTTTTTCAAATTACACCCATCTAAAATGATTTTTCCCAGTGTTACACAGGCTTTTGTTCAGCGCAAACACAGCAACAACAGTGTCAAAACAGTAAGAGTGTCATAAATCTATTTTGATTAAATCTGCTCTAAACTTACTTTCCAAAAACCTATTTTCAGATGTGCTGATATATTATGAAAAACGCACACCAAACATTTCTAGCCAAGACTTTTGAGCTCTGAACTGGCTACACACTGGTCATTACAGTTTTTCAGGGTTTTTGTGGGGTCTTAATAAGTCTAAAATTCAAAATTTTAAGGCATTAAAAAGTCTTAAAAATGGCCAGATATTCATCCAAGGTCTTAAATTAAATTTTTTAAAGTGTTAAAATTTTTACTTTTAATTCCAGAGAAGGGTAGTCTACACTGGGTCTGCCGACTCCAAAGATGTCCTCATCATGAATGGCTAACCATACCTTCATTTCTGCATTATGTACAAAATGCACTTGAAACCTCATGAAACTTATGAAAATAAAGCACTGCTGAACTTGTATGAGTGCATTTAATTTGAATGTAATAGTTTAACTGCCTGAGAAACTGCTTCACTTGCAGTTGTCATCTAATCCCACCAAGAATAATAATTATTAATTCCAGCAAGCTTCTATGAAAAATTTATTTATTTTAGTTGTGCCCTCTAGTTTATCAAATACTGTTGAACCATGAATTAGACTGAGCTCTTTGTCAATTCTATATAAACAATGAACTGAAGAGGACCTAAAAACTAGTATAAAATTCAGTAACATTTGTGTTTATGCTCTTTGAATTCACATGCTAAAAGTAATTTTGCATTTGTTGAAAATACAGTGTGGTCTGTATGTCTTCTCAAAGGATCATGATGAATGAGATCATGTGTAAATTTAATAATTTGATGTAGGTAACATTTGAATGGATTCCTATTGCTTAAGACCTTGAATTTGAAACTCTAATAATGAAGTATGTATTTATTTATTTATTTATTTATTTATTTATTTATTTATTTATTATTTTGTGTACAAATCCAGTAAGCATTGGTGGTTCAGAAAATATAATTGTATTTAGATTCAACATTGTAACACACTTAATTTGAAGCAAAAATCTGATACATCCCTACTCTAACAAAGCTAAATGCATTCGTACATACATATACTGTCATGTTAAAGCAAATTTTGATTTACATCTTCTATTGGCTTTTGAGAAGTTTATTGTGCATTGACCCTTTACATTGTTGTTGTTCTTTGTGTTGATTGACTTTGTTTGTTTGTTTTTGGTTTTATTTATTTATTTTCCTCAGATTGGCTTAGGCTTCCGTACACCATCTCGTGGTCGAACCCCTCGTACTCTAGAGAGAAATAAGGAGAATGTATCACAGCTGAGTGGTGCACTGCGTACTATGACATCCAGCCCACATCGAAACTACTCTATCAACTCGGTTGCCAGCTCCTACTCTGAGTTTGCGGTACATTTTCTACTCTCTGAACTTCATCCATTATTGCTCCCAGTAGAGTCCCAGCAGCACTAAGTTCAGTCATGTGGAGTGTAGTGGTGTAAAATGGGATGATGTTTTGGCTTAAAATAAAATGAAACCGTTTTACAGCATTCCTGATAATTCTTTAAAAACCAGATGAAATCTGTAAAAATAAAAATAAGTTTTTAAAACATTTCTTTTTAATATGGGATGCTTTTAATTTTTGGATGATTCCTTATAACCAATTTGGAAAGAGTTATTGTCTTTATTAAATTGGTTCAGAATAGTCTGCCAGCCAGAAATATTCAGCTGACAATAGTCCTGTGACCTGAAATTGACCAGTTATGAAGGGCTAGAGGATGAAAACACACTTATGGTTATTAGATGGACTTTGCATGCCCTTTTTGCACTGATGTACATTAATCAGGATAAATATTTTTACTGACCTCTTAAGAATGCAAATTTGAATGGAAATCAAATTAGAATAAAAAAAAAATCATGCACCAACCATGTCTGGGCACTTCAGATGTGCTCTTGACTATCTAACCATTGGTTTTGTTTATAGAGGGATTGTGTCAACATTGAATCCACCACCATCTCCAGGTTTGTATGAATTACCCTATCGGCAGCCTTAACACTGCCCCCCTTTTATTTATTTGCTTACAATGTAATGTCCTCACACACCCACACCTTCCCCTAACCCAGGCATCTTCAAATGGAGTTCTTGAGGTCTGATATCCAGCACAGTATGTGAATTCACCAGATTTGAAGATGCCTGTTCTAACCTGTCTAATCGCCACATGTGTCCTCAGACCAGTTCAAAGCTGTGGGGCATGTGTGTGTTTGTTTCCTGCTCTAACTTTTCCTATTTGAATGGACTATGTGCTGCTGGCTCTGCTGGACTGATAGGGTTAAACTTTCACTGCTCTTTATACTCACCCCTCTGCTCTCTTACTCATTCGCTTGGTTAGGAAAGAAGTAAATGAATGTGCTTTGGTGTGTGTGGTAGGTGGAGATGCTTGCTCTGTCAGTGGTATAATGGTAGTTGGCATAGTAACTAGCATCTGTGACATCTATCACATTTTCTGTCTTAAATGGAGAGCAGGAATGCAAAATAAAATAGGCATTTGAATATCGGACGTCAAATCTTAACAGCATCAGACAGATTTGTTCAATATATCAAAGATATTTGATCCTGGAATGATTTTAAACGATATTCTGTGCTAAAAATTCTTTTCTTTATTGATCACATTAGAAATAGCTTACTTCTCTGTTAATCAATGCAGATTTGTACATTTTATAACTTTGTATTGATTAATATGTACGTAAAATTGGCCTGTAGTTCCCAGGTGAAGCTAGTATGACAATATGGACCTCCAGCAAATTGAGTTACATGGGCTACGGTCACATTACAAACCTCGTTAATCAATTTAGATTTTTTTGTTCTGATCAGACCTTAACGACTAATGTTCTTAAATGTAAGTGACATGTATCTGTGTGTGATGTGAATGAATCTGTCACTGAAACATGCATGCTTAGATTTAATATATGTATGCATGTTACGTCTATCACCAGCCACAAAATAAAGTTTAGCACAGGTCGCAGGCAGAAAATTTTACTTTTTGATTTGAGTCACTTTAGCCTGGTAATATGAATGCAGCCTTGTAGATTTTAAACATAAAGGGAATTCATGTATAATGAAACAATTTGTCTTTTTAGCCCATAGATTTGACTTTCATAAGACATTGGCTTGGTGTTTAAAAGTAAATAATCAGAGCGCATTATTTTTGGAAGCAATATTTACTCTTGTTTTGTTCTTTCAGCAACAACTCTCAAAGGCTTCAAAATCTGGCTGCAAGGCTGGAGTTCTAAACTCAACGATTACACGCTAAGCCCTCGTCCAATGGAACTATGGCACTGTTCCTCCACTTGGCATTAATCTCACTCCAGATGAAGAAGAGTGTTCAAGAGAATACTGAATGTAACTCGCCTGCAAAAAAATGTTTTATGAGAACCTTTTGTAAATATTTAACTTCTATTGTAATATCTTTGAATTTTCTTAGAGCAAACAGTTGCTCTGTGGGGTTATAGGATTTTATCTTTGTCAAGATCAACATTGACTTTTTTTTTTACTTTTAATCGGAAGCTTTTGCAGATTATGATGGTTTGGAATGATGGCTTTCTACTGTTTGTAGGATATTCTGTTTTGTCTCTATTTATTGTACTGTTTTTCTCCTTCCTGCACAACTCGTCATTAATTCTTGAAATCTTTTCAGTTCACGCTTGACAAGATTTATAGGCAACTGGTAAAATAAACATTTTCAAAGAGAAATTTGTTTCCTGCTGGTTTATTCAGTAGAATCAGAAGTTTCTGAACTAGAATTAATATTAAATATTTAAGCTTATTGCTGGTGTTGTAATTTAAACACTTTACTGTTTTAGTAATGTTGCACAGAAAAATGTCACAAATGCAGTTTTTAGTTCCCATGTTATACCCCTTTCCCACCAAGTTAATAGGGGGGTGTGTGTGTGTGTATACCAGGGATGTCAGACTCCAGACCTGGAGGGCCAGATTCTTGCAGAGTTTGGTGATTTCTCTGCTCTGACATTACAATTAAACCTGCTCATTACCTGCTGAGCTGAATCAGGTGTTTGATCAGGAATATCACCAAACTCTGCAGGAATCCGGCCCTCCAGGACTGGAGTCTGACACCCCTGGTGTATACAGTCATGGCCGAAAGTGTTGGCACAAATTTATTTATTTATTAATTTTTTATAACAGAAAATGAAGTATTTCTCCCAGAAAATTATTGCAATTACACACGTTTTGTTATACACATGTTTATTTCCATTGGGTGTATTGGAACAACACAAAAAACAGGAAAAAAAGGCAACTTTGACAATTTCACACAAAACTCCAAAAATGGGCCGGACAAAATTGGCACCTTTTCAAAATTGAGGGTAAATAACTGTTTCAAGCATGTGATGCTCATTCAAACTCACCTGTGATAAGTAACAGGTGTGGGCAATTTAAAAATCACACCTGAAAGCAGATAAAAAGGAGAGAAGTTGACTCAATCTTTGAATTGTGTGTCTGTGTGTGCCACACTAAGCATGGAGAACAGAAAGAGGAGAAGAGAACTGTCTGAGGACTTGAGAACCAATATTGTGAAAAAATAGCAACAATCTCAAGGTTACAAGTCCATCTCCAGAGATCTTGATGTTCCTTTGTCCACAGTGCGCAACATAAGTTTTCAACCCATGGCACTGTAGCTAATCACCCTGGACGTGGACGGAGGAGAAAAACTGATAAATGGTTGCAACGCAGGATAGTCCGGATGGTGGATAAGCAGCCCTAATCAAGTTCCAAAGAAATTCAAGCTGTCCTGCAGGTGCAGGGTGCATCAGTGTCAGCTCGAACTATCCGTCCATATTTGAATGAAATGAAACGCTATGGTAGGAGACCCTACTGCTGACACAGAGACATAAAAAAGCTAGACTGCAGTTTGTCAAAATGTATGGAAGCAAGCCAAAATCCTTCTGGCAAAACATCTTGTGGTCATCTTGTGAGACCAAGATAGAGCTTTTTGGTAAAGCACATCATTCTACTGTTTACCGAAAACGGAATGAGGCCTACAAAGAAAAGAACACAGTACCTACAGTCAAATATGGTGGAGGTTCAAAGATGTTTTGGGGTTGTTTTGCTGC
Organism: Crenuchus spilurus; assembly: GCA_036984385.1. Taxonomy (NCBI): domain Eukaryota; kingdom Metazoa; phylum Chordata; class Actinopteri; order Characiformes; family Crenuchidae; genus Crenuchus; species Crenuchus spilurus. The sequence goes on along the minus strand of BRDA01002894.1, from coordinate 47,937 downwards.
CTCTGGAACTGGGTACCTTGACTGTGTGCAAGGCATCATGAAATCTAAAGATTACTAAAGGATTTTGGGACGCAATGTAGGGCCCAGTGTCAGAAAGCTGGGTTTGCATCTTCAAGCAGGACAATGACCCCAAACATACTTCAAAAAGCACCCAGAAATGGATGGAAACAAAGTGTTGGAGAGTTCTAAAGTGACCAGCAATGAGTCCGGATCTAAATCCCATTGAACATCTGTGGAGAGATCTTAAAATTGCTGTTGGGAGAAGGCAACCTTCAAATATGAGAGACTTGGAGCAGTTTGCAAAAGAAGAGTGGTCCAAAATTCCAGTTGAGAGGTGTAAGAAGCTTGTTGATGGTTATAGGAAGCGATTGATTTCAGTTATTTTTTCCAAAGGGTGAGCAACCAAATATTAAGTTGAGGGTGCCAATAATTTTGTCCGGCCCATTTTTGGACTTGTGTGAAATTATGTCAAATTTGCCTTTTTTCCCTCGGTTTTTTGTGTTGTTCCAATACAAAGGAAATAAACATGTATTTAACATAACATGTGTAATTGCAATAATTTTCTGGGAGAAATACTTAAGGGGTGCCAACACTTTCGGCCATGACTGTAAATGGACGACATTAGTCCTTTGGCCTCTGTTCTATGGAAATGAAGCCATAATAATACTGACCTTTTGTCAAATTTGGAGCCAGGTTCTGCAAAGTAGAGACCAGAATCAAAGTCAACCTGTCTCCTCATTTGGTTATCCTGTCCCCTTCCATCAGTCATTGGTTGAAATAAATCAAATATGATAAAACTTTGGTCCCTCTGGCCGGTTTATCTCCTCTGCCATCAGCACACACTGTTTAGAGGTAAATAACTGTTCAAACAGTAGTTGGACTCGGCCCAAACCAGAAAATGAACTTGGAGAGACCCGTGCCTGAGACCAAGACAAGTCTGAGTACAAATGCTACTAAGTCCAGTAGTACTTCTAACTTGGTGTTATCTAGCTGGCGAACAGCTAGAAAGAGCTACAGCAGTCAAGGTTGCCAGGTCCAGTAAAAACACTCATAAAGTCTGTCTAAAACCTACCCTTCAGAACCTGAAATGCCCAAAATCTAAGATGTCACAGATGTTTGAAGAAAACAGTCTATGGATAGAAAAAGACGTACCAGTATACTTTTAAATTTTCTGCTAAAATTGTTTTTAACATTTAACTAATTGAAATGTGAAGTGTTTCATTTACAATGAAACTATTAGTGTAGTTATGCTATCATGTTATTAATGCTAATATTATAATCTTGTATTTTGTGATTTTGAAAGTAGCCCAGAAATGAATTGCCACATTGCTTTTTCATACTAGCCCAAGTTGGTTGGACAACCACAAACCCTGACTGCAGCTAGCATCTTCCAGCCAAGTGTGTCAATCACCTGCTTCTTACAATACAATACAATTTTAAACACTAATTTCTGAGGAGGAACAAATTGTACCTATATTAGTACAGATAAAACTAAATGTTGGAATCAGACACTGTAAACAGAAACTGTTCAGATTAAAGCTACACATCATCCTATTGCCAGCCAGCGGAGATACTCCACCTGTTTTGTTTTTTTGTTTTTGTTTTTTTTAATAGATGCTCTGTCCATGCTTTATACAGTCATTCGTCCAAATGTGTCATGTTTTCAGTCAAAATATCTTAATGGTTAGTTGTCAGATAAGCCTGTTTGATGTGTTTTTAACACCTCTTTCATGAATGAATGTCAGTTGTTGTATGTAAATGAGGCACTGCTCACTCCATCACCTTTTCAACACAGCACAGGACTGGAACTCACAGATAAAAGATTTATTTCCTCTGAAATAATGTCCTCAAATTTCTCTTTATCTACATTCAGTAGCTTAACCTCTCTCAACCATTCACTGCTCTCTTTCAGCCATTATTGGCGATATACTTGTAGTCTCAGGTCACACAAAAAAAACTAACCAGCTTCTATATCAAAGATAAAATAAAACAAACTCAATTTTCAACAGAATTTCAACCAATGAAGCTGAAGTTTACTTCTCATTCACCAGTATCTTATTTGAATTTCATGTTCCACATTAAACGGTGCAGCAGTTACATTCGGTAGGCTATTAACCCTGCATTGTTTAAGGTGGAACTGGACATTTAAATTAATCTCTCTCTCAGTTTTGCACTGAAGACCACACAAGTTTTTAGCTCACTGCACATGGCCAAAATACCACAATACTATAAAAGATGCTGAAATACACTTTCACTCAAAGAAGTTTAGGTTTTACCCTAAAATAAAAGCTCAATGTCATGTTTTGCCAGCATTACTATGCAGTTACCATCAAAAATAATCCTAATCCACTCCTGTTTCTGACGCTGTGCTGTATTTGTGTGGTTCTGTGTGGAACATATCAAATGGCTGCCTGCAATTCAGACTTGTGGATGTTACACTGGTGGAGGGTGTGGCTAAGTCCCCGTATTGCGTCATACAGGGACACTAAACCTGAACCAGTCGATGTCGTCTAACCAGTCCTTAAGTTTTCAGAACTAGACAACCACAACAAACGGACTTGCTTGCCGTTTTCTCACAGTTTGCAGGATGGTTGGCACTCCAGATACCCAAATACCGTATAGGTGTAAAAACAGTGAAAATTGTGTTGTTTTTTTCTCATTTAAATACCCCTGGCCATTCCAATTGTTTTGATGTGTTGTTACAGAAGCAACAGGGCTAATTTAGGTGACCACTAAGGTCTGGTGTTTGTTAGCGATGTTCACTTGCTAAAATGTCCAATTTTGAATTTTAACAGCAGTCTTAGTGTAGCAGTCAGATGAGCATCTATGAAAATCACAGAAGAAGCAGTTATTTACGTGTTTGAACGTAATGCGTTAAATACATTCTTCTACTGAAAGCTTTAACTAGCTTAGACACCGCTCCTTTTCACCAAGGGGGCGTGGTCATGTGTAGATGTTACAGTCTCTCTCAGCCTACAATACTGTAATACTGGACATACAGACAGTCTCCTCTGAACACACACTCTCTCTCTCTCTCTCTCTCTCTCTCTCTCTCTCTCTCTCTCTCTCTCTCTCTGTTCATGCTTGTGCTTATATCTTTGTCAGGACTAGAAGGAAAGTTAAGGTTACTTGGGTTAAGTTTAGGTCAGTGTTGCTGAGTTTAGGGAGTGTGTGTCCTTTTGTGGGGACCAAATGTCACAGATACGAGGACATATTTCTGGTCCCAGTAATGTAATATTTTTTTTCCAACAAACAGGATGAATATATAAATAAACAAACAGAAACACTGCGTATTGGTTACTGAGGTTTAGGATTGTGTTTAGGTGCAGGTGTAAAATGAATGAGCTGCGGTATGACAGGCGTCAAGTCCCCACATGTATAGTAGTACCCAACCCGAGTGTGTGTGTAGTGGAGCGCTGGAAGTTGCATTGCAGGGGTGGGACTCCTGCATTCGGGAGGAGCTCTCTCTCTCTCTCTCTCTCTCTCTCTCTCTCTCTCTCTCTCTCTCTCTCTCTCTCTCTCTCTCTCTCTCTCTCTCTCTCTCTCTCACTCCCCCCCCCCTCTCGGCTTGCAGAGGAAACAGCATCTTCGAAGCGACTCTTGGAAAACCGACCGACCGGCCAAAACAAAGCATCGTCGACCATGTCCTGGTGATGCTCCTGACTGTTTGATGGAGAGAGGCGTGTGAGGGCTGCAGGAGGGAGAGAGGACTTTCCTCCTTCGTTGCACCATAAACAAACTCCTCCAAGGTAAGCGTTAACCCGCCATCTCCTCCTTCTCTCCTCTCCTCCTTTCTCTCCCCCTCTGCTCTTCTCCTCTTCTCTTCTCATGTTCTCTTATCCTCTCTTTCTCCTACTGCACTCCTCTGCTCTCATTTTCTCCTTCTCTCCACCTATCCTCTCTTCTCCTCTCTTTATTCTCTCCTCCTCCTCCTCTCTTCTCCTGTTCTCTTATCCTTTCTTTCTCCTCTTTCTCTCCACCTCTCATCTCCTCTCCTCTGCTCTTTTTCTCCCCTTCTCTTCTCCTCCTCTCCTCTCCTCTTCTCCTCCTCTCTTAGCCTAGTTTGCTCCTCCTCTGTTCTCCTGTTCACTTATCCTCTCTTTTTCCACATGCACTCCTCTGCTCTCCTCTTCTCCTTCTCTCCACCTATAATCTCTTCTCCTCTCCTCTTCTCTCCTGTTCTTGCTTCTCTCCTCCTCTCCTTCTCCTCTCTTTATTCTCTTCTCCTCCTTCTCTCCTCTCCTTCTCCTCCTTCTCCTCTTTTTCCCCTCTCACCTTCTCTCCTCCTTTTTTCTTATCTTCTCTTTCTCCTCTTGTCCTCCTTCTCTCCACCTCTCCTCTCCTCTTCCCTTACTATCTTTCTCCCCTTCTCCTCTTTTATCCTCTCCTCTTCTCTTTCCTCTCTTCTCAATTTATCTCCACCTCCTCTCTTCTTCTCCACCTCTAATCTCTGTTCTCATCTCCTCCTCTCTTCTGTTCTCTTCTCCCCTTCTCCTCCTCTTTTATCTTCTCCTCTTCTCTCACCTCCTATTTTCCTTTTCTCCAGTCTCCGCTCTTCTTCCTCTCTTTTCTTCCTTTCCTCTTCTTTCTCTCCACCTCTCCTCTCCTGTCCTCCTGTAAGAGTATAGAGTCTCGTAGAGTCCACACAGCTGATACAGTGCAGTCCCGCTCTGAGGAGCTCAACTCCAGCAGCTCTGATGTGTTTGAGTTTTAAGCAGCTTCATCTGATTTCAGCTGTTAATGCTGATCAGTGTGTCTGGAGCTCTCCAGCATCTTCATAGCCTTTATATGGTCTTCACTTACTAGCTGACTAAACTGGCTGATTAGAGGCCTGAAGAAGCAACCTGAATAATTCCATGTGTGCACTTATCATCAGTGGTTTCAGCCATAAACACAGACTATTATGCACAGCTCTGAAAAAAAGTCAGAAGAAATCACTGCAGGTTGTCAGGTTCCCTATTTTTACTGGTTAAAGGTCTGTGTTTGAGTAAAATGCACATTTCTGTCAACTGACAACATTTCTCCCAGATTGCAAATACAAATGTCAGTTGTACACTGATAGTATTACAATTGTCAACATCACAAAAAGATGCAGTGTTTCAGACCTCGAATAGTGCCAAGGCAACATCCATCCATCCATCTTCTTGAGCTTAATCATGGTGAGTCCCCCTACCCCTTCACTGGGTGCTGAGCAGGGCATTCAAATGCAAAGTGTACATCCTTAAATAACATAATACTAATGTCTGAACTGAAGAGTTCACAAATCAGTATGTGCTGGAATAAGCCTGATGTGCTCTCCATCAGCCTTTCGCATTACTGCTGGGTGACTTTATGTCCCTCCTGGAGCAGAGTTCTGCTTTGTCTGATGAATTTCTTCATCTTAAACACACCCCAGAGGTTTTTAGTGGAAGTCAGGTCTGGAGTTTATGCTGGACCACTACAGAGTGCTGCAGTGCTGAGAATGATCCACCACCCAAATAATACCTGCCCTGTGGTGCTCCTGTGAGGGTCTTGATCACTGAAGAACATGGTGGGCTCTGTTTTGTGGAGCTGTACACACATCTACATGTGTTTTCTTTGCATATTGTGCTTCCTGTTATGTTTAGTTTAAAAGCAGAGACTCTGAGAAGGTTAGTGCACTGTATTCAGTAGTTGGTCCACCATGTTGATGTAAAGTCAGAGACAGGAGCCCATCTGCTGCTTGTGTTGGCCATCCTCTAGTTCTTCAATGGTGGTCACTGATTGGTGCACTCCAGCATTGACACTGAGATTTTTAAAATCTCCAGCAGCTCTGCTGTGTCTGATCCACTCACACCAATACAGCACTTACACACCACCACATCAGTGTCACTGCAGTGCTGAGAATGATCCACCTGCTCTGTGGTGGTCATGCGAGGCTGTTGATCATTGAAGAACAGGGTGGGCTCTGTTATGTAGAGTTGTACATACATCTACATGTGTTTTCTTTGCTATGTGCTTCCTTTAAAACCAGAGACTGAGAGAATGTTCTGCTTTAGGATTGGCCAGTATTGCTGCTCACACTTCCAAGAGGCTGAGCCGTACCTGCTGTGTTGATATCCGGCCTGAGTCTGTGTGAGGACGTGTTGAAGGAGATATTTGCTCTGCTCCACGCTTTTTAATAACCTATTTCTGCTTTGATGACAGAGCTGCACTACTGCTCACAAGGTTGTCATGGTCACCATCATGCTGCAGCCCTTGAGCTTTCTGCCCAATGCATTATTATTGTTTGTGGTGGTGGGAGGGGGGTCTTCAGCCAAAGGGCTCATTACTTAACACCTACACACCATCAGACAGTTCCCTTTAATCGTCTGCATGCCCAGACAGAAATGTTGTAGTGGATGTTGAGCTATGTTAAAGAGGCCGTGTATACCTGTGGAAAAGGAGAGTGAGCTCCACCCTGTTTGTACCACTCACCACAGACCAGGCACACACAGACTGTGCTGCTATTTTTATCTGTGTGATTGATCTGGGTGGTGATTCACTGCGAGTGGGAGCTTCCGCTGAAGTTTTCTTTTCCAAGCATCATCCTTGAGCCTGCGAAAGAAAGAAGGGGGTGTGTATGTGTTTGTTTTGTAATCTGGCTTCGTAGGAGAAGAGGCTTACAATGTCAAAAACAGAGAAATGGTCCCTTAATAAAATACGTATATATACACACACTCATTGTTCACTTTATCAGCTCACCTGACCATACAGTATGTACATACAGTATGTATGGACTCATCTGCTTCTCTGTATACGTTATATACCCCTACAGAACAGGTATTATTTGGGTGGTGGATCAGCACTGCAGTGATACTGAATGTGGTGGTGATGT
>BRDA01002894.1:0-33979 GCA_036984385.1 Crenuchus spilurus | reverse complement strand
TATATAAATAAAGTTAATTTATTTCAGTAATTCAGTTCAAAAAGTGAAACTCTATATTATATAGAGTCATTACACACAGAGTGATCGATTTCATCTCAAAATTTCATGTCATGTGATCAAAATCAACATGTCCAGTCTTCATTTTGCAATATATTCCAAAAGCTTAAGTATTGGGAATTATATTTATATTTATATATTTATATATTATTATTTATATTTATATATTTATATATTATATTATATTTAATACTTAATCATTAAAAAAAAGAATTCCCTGTTAGTCCCACAGTTGGGTCATTTGATCTCTGCATTTTACCCATCTGAGCAGTGAAACTAGCAGTGTGCAGCCCTATCCACAGTGCACGGGGAGCAGTTGGGGGATAGGTGCCATGCTCAAGGGCAATTCAGTCGTGACCTGGAAATCGAACCTACAACCTTCTGGGTAAAAGACCAGATCCCTAACCACCGGACCACAGCTGCCCTTTGAACAAAAAAATTCCTGATGAAAGTAGCAACACATATTATTTATAACATAATGCAGTATTGATTAACAAAACCAGATATTGGATATTTGCTACAAATAGTAATGGGCTGGCATGATGCCAGGTTTCAAAAGGTTTAAAACAACACATTCATATATTGTATAAATATATAATATAAAATTACAATATTTATTTTACTATAAAGTGTTTTCTGAGCAAGTACATACTTACAAATATATAATAGAGAAACAGAGAGATGCACTGTCTGTATTGCTGTCACATGTCAACAGGATTTTAGAGTATTTTGTTTGTTTCTGTTGATTAGAATAGATGGTGTGTGTGTGTGAGTAATGAGGGGTGTGTGGGCTGAGCTGTTGTCTCTGTGCTGCAGTATCAGATCGGTTTGCTTTAACACTTCTTTCCTCAGAACTCAGGGGTTTTTCATCTCCCTCTGCTTCTCTTGCCTTTATCCATCTCTTCTTCTCATTAGTGTAATGTTCCTGTTTCTGTGCCAGGGGAGAGGGGGTGACTCATACCATCTCTCTCTCTCTCCCTCTCTTACTCTCCCTCTCCTCATATGCACACATGCACACACCTTCCCCATCCTTCTCTGCTAATATCTTATTATACATTCTAACGTGTTTCTCTGCTTCTGCAAAGTGTGACTGTGTGAGAATTCACACTTTAATCCTAAAATAAGGCGTTTCCCCAGAAACAGCACAAGCTGATTGAATCTTTTTGGCTTAAATGTATTTGGAAGTGATAGTCGTGTGCTGTACCTCTCACTACAGTTTCTGTATTTAGTATTTAGGTGATGTTCTTATCTGGATCTATGTCTATGCTCCAGGATGATTTTCTCTTTTTCTGCATTTCCCTTTTTCTGGTTTGTTCTTTCTTCTGCAGGCGGCGGGACCATGTCCTCAGTACACGGGGACATCTCTGACTACCATATCAGTGGTAAGAGAGGAAGAAAGAATGAAGTACGGGTGTTTATGTGCTATTACAAACATGGTAACAGAGGATTTTGGTGTGTGTGTGTGTGTGTATGTGTGTGTGTATGTGTGTGCGCATACGTCAGTGGTCCGGAACCCGCCTACCTGGGAGGTTGGTGTGTATGTGCTGGGCTTTCTTGTTCTTCTAGCTGTAGTGGGACTAAACCTGTGGAAGCTATGGAAGTCTGGCTCTTTCCCTGCTCCCTCACCATATCCCAACTTTGACTACCGTTACCTGCAGGAAAAATATGGAACCTCCTACTCTGAAGTCAGACAGAAGGTAGAAGGACTCCTCTTTGACTTTGTCATTTGAAAACTTTCTCTGTTTTGTTGTCATTTTGGTTTTTCTACATCATTTGAACACATATTCATACACATGCTTACATTAAGCATCATCTTGAGTGGACTGATTAAAAAAGCTTGAAAATTCCTCTCCTGTGAAGTTACCATTAGATAGATGTGATTTTTTGGACAGTGATGAGCACGAGAGAGAAAGTGGCAGAAGACCAACCCACCTCATGGAGCTCTATCTGCCTGTAGAATGCAATAACTTATTGTTGATACAAATGATAACCTTGAGCTGATTAGTAGAGGAGGTTCTCACAGAGGAGACTGTGTCTAAGACAGAGGAGACAGTGTTTGAGACAGGGGAGACTGTGTCTGAGACAGAGGAAAATATGTCTGAGACAGGGGAGACTGTGTCTGAGACAGAGGAGAATGTGTCTGAGACAGGGGAGACTGTGTCTGAGACAGAGGAGAATATGTCTGAGACAGGGGAGACTGTGTCTGAGACAGGGGAGACTGTGTCTGAGACAGAGGAGAATGTGTCTGAGACAGAGGAGACTGTGTCTGAGACAGGGGAGAATGTGTCTGAGACAGAGGAGAATATGTCTGAGACAGGGGAGACTGTCTGAGACAGAGGAGAATATGTCTGAGACAGAGGAGACTGTGTCTGAGACAGAGGAGAATGTGTCTGAGACAGGGGAGACTGTGTCTGAGACAGAGGAGACAGTGTCTGAGACAGGGGAGACTGTGTCTGAGACAGGGGAGACTGTGTCTGAGACAGAAGAGAATATGTCTGAGACAGAGGAGACAGTGTTTGAGACAGGGGAGACTGTGTCTAAGACAGAGGAGAATGTGTCTGAGACAGGGGAGACTGTGTTTGAGACAGGGGAGACTGTGTCTGAGATAGAGGAGACTGTGTCTGAGACAGAGGAGACAGTGTTTGAGACAGGGGAGACTGTGTCTGAGATAGAGGAGACAGTGTTTGAGACAGGGGAGACTGTGTCTGAGACAGAGGAGAATATGTCTGAGACAGGGGAGACTGTCTGAGACAGAGGAGAATATGTTTGAGACAGGGGAGACTGTGTCTGAGACAGAGGAGACTGTGTCTGAGACAGAGGAGAATGTGTCTGAGATAGAGGAGACTGTGTCTGAGACAGGGGAGACTGTGTCTGAGACAGAAGAGAATATGTCTGAGACAGGGGAGACTGTGTCTGAGACAGAGGAGACAGTGTCTGAGACAGGGGAGACTGTGTCTGAGACAGGGGAGACTGTGTCTGAGACAGAGGAGAATGTGTCTGAGACAGAGGAGACTGTGTCTGAGACAGGGGAGACTGTGTCTGAGACAGAGGAGAATATGTCTGAGATGGGAGACTGTGTCTGAGACAGAGGAGAATATGTCTGAGACAGAGGAGACTGTGTCTGAGATAGAGGAAAATGTGTCTGAGACAGAGGAGACAGTGTTTGAGACAGGGGAGACTGTGTCAAAGACAGATGAGAATGTGTCTGAGACAGGGGAGACTGTGTTTGAGACAGGGGAGACTGTGTCTGAGATAGAGGAGACTGTGTCTGAGACAGGGGAGACTGTGCCTGAGACAGAAGAGAATATGTCTGAGACAGGGGAGACTGTGTCTGAGACAGAGGAGACAGTGTCTGAGACAGGGGAGACTGTGTCTGAGACAGGGGAGACTGTGTCTGAGACAGAGGAGAATGTGTCTTAGACAGGGGCAACTGTGTCTGAGACAGAGGAGAATGTGTCTGAGACAGAGGAGACTGTGTCTGAGACAGGGGAGACTGTGTCTGAGACAGAGGAGAATGTGTCTGAGACAGAAGAGACTGTGTCTGAGACAGGGGAGACTGTCTGAGACAGAGGAGAATGTATCTGAGACAGGGAAGACTGTGTCTGAGACAGGGGAGACTGAGATTATAATAATTTCCTGGAGGTTTAAATTGCAAAATTGCCAAAATAAATTGTTATTAAATATGAACATAAAATGAGGGTTAAATTACTTTAAGAAAGCAACAAAAACATGTAGACATCTGACGTGGTGTAGGATGCACTGATGTCTAATAACAATAATAATAATAATAATAATAATAATAATAATAATAATAATAATAATAATTAATCAATTTGACATTGACTCTTAACTACCACTATTGTACACACGCCTCTAATATTAACCTCTGATTCAATGATTAATATGGATGTTGGTATTGGATGATTTGAATGATCTTGGAATTTGAAACTGTGACAATACTCACTGTCAAAAGTGCTATACGGATACATGTGAAGTGAATTCAACTCAATTGACGTATATTCTTCTCTTGCAGTGCATTGCAGCCTCTAACCACCGGAGGGCATCGTCAGCGAGTCGTAAACCCAGTCTGCAGCTAGCAGACACTCCGGATGGCTTCCGGGAGCTGGGGATGCTGGAGCTGATGAGCAGAGAGCTGGACCCGAGCGGAGGAGGCCTGAATCGCTCTGTGTCCACCGACTCACTCTGCTCCATCTCCTCCATTGCACACACCTTTGGTCATGACTTCACAGTGGGCCAGCTTGAAGTTACATTGGAACTGGAGGCACGGGCCTCTCTGCTGCACATCACTCTACACCAGGGCAAAGACCTGCTGGAGAAGGAAGAGGAGAACTTCCCCGGCTGCTACATCACCATCGTCCTGATGCCCGATGAAGTCAACGTGGGCATTAGCAGGGTGAGAAGATGAAAACGTGGTCTATCTTATAAACCAAATGGCACAGACTGCAGCCAGAGTATGTGGTGCATCAACTGGTTAACAGCTTGATCAGTTGTCAATTATGGAAAATATAATGTTGCATCATTGCCCTGTTTAAAGGACTGATTTTTCACCATGAAAGCAGAAATGCTCAGAAAAATAATGGCTTGATGAATCAATGATTTGGTCAAATAATGGTTAAATAACAACATAATTGGTTACAGAAATAATAATTAAGTGCAGCTTTAAGTGGCATCAGACAGACCTACAAGAATCAGTTCCCTGTGCATCAGTCACTAGTGTATCTCAGTGATAATGAGTAGCAGTGGTGCTGTACTAGAGCTACACACAGGGGATCATAATGCAGTCCAAATGGCCCTCATTCGAGAGAGAGAGAGAGAGAGAGAGAGAGAGAGAGGGAGTGTGCTGACATCAGCATTTCAGCTCAGCGTGGTCCCAGAGCAAGAGAGCCGTCATTCTCCTCTTCTCTGCTCTTAGCACATAAATATGGATGAGAGCCCGTCACAGCATGTTACAAAATAACTCCAAACTGACAAAACTGGGGGTTTCTGCTTGGAGGCTGATGAAATGCAGATACAGACTTGATTCTTAGAATTCAGCATCACTGAAACACCCACCATCTGAAAAGTGCAGACCTAAGTCACATTTCAATCCAGTCATTCAAGACATTCTTGGTGAAACAGTGAGATCTTCTATCATAAATGAACAGTTTCAGCTTTAAAACAGCAGCTTTTTAAATATTGTTCATGTATTTGTAATAGAGTCCAGTGTGACTGTACAGTCTCGTTTCATTAATTATAAATTACAGCACGGTGTCTTAGATGCCTGAATAACCTGGCAGTGCTACATTTACAGTGTTTAAAGGTAAAAACATTGACGTAACATGCCTTGTATATAATCCAGTATTAACAGTACAATACTTGCTGTTACGTTATTTGCTCTAAACTGGGGATGTTTTGAATACTGTGTTTGTTTGGAAGTCTATTCTCAGCTTGGCCTCCACTTTATGTAGGTCACAGCGGGAGTGTCCCAGCTCTCTGAAGAACGATGGAGATGCTGGCATTTCTCCAAGAATTTCAACTGCTTGGAATCCCTAATTATTTTGCAATGGCCATGATAGTTACATCAGTCAATTTGGCCACTTAGGGGTTCACAATTAAAGGCATGGCTATAGATGTGTAGAAGCTTCTCTGGCTTTGGCCACATTCAGCTTTGATGCTGTTCTAAAGAGCTGAGTGCAGCACTGCTGTCTGTCTTTTGCTGACACCAAACACAATTAGACAAGCTTGCTTTCAGTCTGTTGTGATTAACCCGTAAATGTTGGCATTTGCTGTAAAACTCTGCACTAACAGAAACGTCAGTTACAATGCTCTCATCCGAAAGAAAAGGTGGATGTTTTTAGGGTTAAGCTGTGTGTTTTCTGTGAGAGTGTATCAAGTCACTTTTCCAGCATCATGTACTCTGAAGCTCTACTCTCTCCTACAGATTCAGAGCAACGCCTTCACTGTGTTGTTTGATGAGCGCTTCTCCGTCCCACTGGATGTAGCAGCTTTGGAGGAGAACAGCTTGCGTTTCTCTGCATTCGGGGTGGACTCAGATGAAAGGAACATCAGCGCAGGAGTGGCTGAACTTAAACTGTCTGATCTGGACCTGTCTATCCGGCCCTTCAATGCCTGGCTCTACTTGCAAGACATCAACAAGGTTCTCATACACACCTCAGCACCTGGTGATTGTACTGTAGACCAGCAATTCTAAACTGGTGGGTCAGGACCCAAAAGCGGGACCCAAAAAATAATTAAAGCTTATCTGATGATGTACTCATCATTTATCTTGAACAAAAAGACACAGAGAGGCACGCGTAAGACTACCGCAGGATACTCGTTGCCATGGTAACCACCATTTGTTTGCCCGTTACCCTTCTCTTTAAATTTGTGATGATGTTCAGAGGGAAGTAGGAAAAACGCAAATATAACCCGAAACATTTGAAATGTGGATTTTTGTTAATTGAGGACAAACACGGACAGAAACCTCAGTATGTTATTTGTAATGAAGTGCTGGGCATGAAAACATCCAAAGTGCGACATTTACAAACGAAACATGTATCTAAAGCCAAGCCAGTAGAGCTTTTTAAAAGAGGACTTCATGAGCTGAAGGCACGGATGTAATTTGGGGGTGGGATGGGTCGCTATTTAGGCGTTTTGGTCTTCTTTAGTTTTTTACCTTCCAAAAACAATGCTACGCTGTATTAAAAGGAGACGAGTCGAGCATTAACAGAAATCCAAGCCACTCAATCTGAAGCCTGTTTAACTTTAGATCATAATTTGTAAGTAATTTATTGTAATAATAATAATAGTTATTAGTTAGTTTAATTATAGTAATGTAATTCGTAATATTCTTAAAATTCAAAATATCTCAAGGCTATTTTTCAAAAATAAATTTGTTTAGGTTGTATTCTATAAAAGTGGGTTGTGACTTAATGACCATGAGAAAATGGTGTCCAAACACCAGCTCATCCAATGTTTCCTCTGAAAATAAGGGTATGAATAGGGTTTTGTCCTTGTTTGCTGCAGTGAGACTCTACTCTTCTGAGGTTTATACTAGATTTATACATTGCTGTGAGGATTTGATTGCATTCATCCATAAGAGTATTAGTGAGCTGATATGGGATGATAGTTCTCCATCACAAACTCCACCTCATTAAAGAGAACACCATTCTATTCTGATGGGTTTTTATACCACTCTAGGTGACACTTGGCTTTGGGCATGATGACTGTAGGTTCATGTGTAGCTGCTGCAGTTTCATTCAGTTGGCAGTACTTTTAGGCATTACGTAAGCTCTGTGTTTGCAGAGAGACATCTGTTTTAGTGGACTCTAAAGTTGAATTCATTAGAACGAGTGTTTACAAACCTTTGGACATACAGTGTAGTTACTGCCCGGAATAATAACAGGCATTTAATACTTTAATGTTGAGTAATGGTTTTATGGTTCGCATTGATCAGCAGTAGACATTAAGACCTAGTTGCAGATCTACTGATGAATTTTAACACAGCTTATATTAAGGTTCTTCCAATCTGGTCCTTGAGGGTTACTGCCCAGCACAGTTTGATGGTTTGTCTGCTTGGCACAGCTAGTTTGGCTCAGCTGGAAATTGCCAGCTTTAGTAGGTGTGTCTGAACAGAGAAATCACCAACTCTGCTGGATACCAACCAGAACAAGAACAACCCTAGATGTTTCAAAGTCAAAAGTCAAAGTCAGTTTTATTGTCATTTCAACTATATACAGTAGTGAGCAGTGCAGAGTGAAACGAAACAACGTTTCTTCAGGACCAAGGTGCTATATAGAACCAACGAGCAACACAACATAGCATAAAGTTAAAGCTAACTGCAGAAGTGCAACAGACTACACAACACAGCATAAAATGCAGAAGAGGCATGTGCAATAATGCAAGATGATTCACAATAAGTACGTAACAATACAATAGCTACACATGACAATTTACAATATACACAACAGTAAGCAATCAGTACAGGGAGGGACCAGTGCAGATAGCCCACTGATAGTAGGAGCAGTAAGGTGCTAATATCTTCATTTTGGTGTAAATGTAAACTATATGTTTAGCAGCAGTTTGTCCATGTTTTGTATGATGTAAACATTGTGCTCAAGTTTTTTGAGCAAACAGATCCTGATTGTTCAGGAGTCTGATAGCTTGGGGGAAGAAACTGTTGCACAGTCTGGATGTGAGGGCCCGGATGCATTGGTACCTTCTTCCAGACGGTAGTGGGGGTAAATGTATGTGAGGGCTGTGTCCGATCATGCTCAATGCTGTTTGCTTTGCGGATGCAGCGTGTAGTGTAAATATCTGTGATGGTGGGAAGAGAGACACAGGTGATCTCAGCTGTCCTCACTGCTCGCTGCAGGGACTTGCGGTCCATGATGGTGCAGTTCCCAAACCAGGCAGTGATGCAGCTGCTTAGGATGTTCTCAATGGTTCCTCTGTACAATGTGGATGGGAGGTGGGAGATGTGCCTTCCTCAGCCTTCACAGGAAGTAGAGACGCTGCTTAGATATGAATCTTCAAATCCTGGCATTTTAATAAACTAAAAGTCTAAGCATAGCACGTAGACATTGTATAATTTGTCTTTGTTTGTTATGATCTGGAATAGGCTGTGGATGCTGTGGGGGAGATTCTGCTCTCTCTCAGTTACCTGCCCACTGCGGAGCGTCTCACTGTGGTTGTAGCTAAAGCAAAGAACCTGGTTTGGACTAATGGCAAAACCACAGCAGGTCAGTACAGCCACACAGAGCTTCTTCTGTTTTACTGTTTAATTTGGAGAGTTGTCACTTTCCTCACACATCCTCACTTTATCACCACATGCTGTATCTTTGAACAGATCCGTTTGTGAAGGTTTATCTCCTCCAAGATGGCAGGAAGATCAGCAAGAAGAAAACCTCCATAAAGAGAGATGATAATAACCCCATCTTCAATGAGGCTATGATTTTCTCTGTGCCTGCAATTGTGCTACAGGTAATGCACATAAAAGGTACAAGTGCTTAGCATTGCTGTTTGTCTGTCTTGAAATACCTTTTGAGGGGCAGCGGGTGCAGTTAATAGTTTAATCTCAAATACTTCGGCAACAGATTTCTTTTCTTTTTTTTATTTTTTGCCAATTTTCTCCCCTTCCCAATGTGGTAGTAGCCAATTAACCAATCCCATCCACTAGGGGGCTCTCCCCATCACTTTGCACGGTCTCTAGTAGGGTGAAGACATGCACACATTGCATGTGATTCAGCCACTGCCTCTTTTCAAACTACCGCTGATACACCGTCACTGGGGAGCCAACGCGCTAGGAGGAAAGCGCAGGATACCCAGCTCTGAATGGACCAATCAGAAGATGCCTGTGCCAGCAGACATTGCATTGTGTGAGTGAAAGGAAGAGTGAGAGCGCCATCTACCCACCCAGAGAGAGCACTGCCAATTTTGATATCTTGGGCCCCGGCTGTTGATGACAAACAGCATGACTGGGATTCGAACTCATGATCCTTTGGTCATAGTGTCAGCGTCTTAGCTTGCTGAACCATTCAGGGCCCGGCAACAGATTTCTAATGTCCATGCATATTTAACTCTCATTTTACAGACTTACTTGACTTTACGATCTTCCCAGTTTCACCTTTTGATACTTGAGTCTCAAATAAGAACATATGATTGATGTACCTCCCAGGAAACAAGTGATCAGAAGTAGAAATGCTGCATCTAGTCATGATGGTATTTTAAAATATAGAAATCTGTAGCTTGCATAACTTAGTACAATTTTTAAACTAGTGAACATCAATAGTGGCTGAGAAAATAAGAAAGCCTACTTATTGCTGTTACAGCCAGAGCTTAGACTGAGTCATAACAAACTATGTTCTGACCTTGCTGACGTGTGCATTCTGTGTGCAGGATCTGTCCCTGAGAGTGACAGTGGCTGAGAACACAGATGACGGGCGTGGTGAGAACATAGGTCATGTGATCATTGGTCCAGAAGCCAGCGGAATGGGCATCACTCACTGGAACCAGATGCTGGCAACGCTGCGGAAACCTGTCTCAATGTGGCACCCGCTCCGGAGGACCTAACCTGACCTGCATGGTGCCTACTGTCTCAGTGACCCAACTGAAAGACTTTTAAAAGGTCAAGAGAGCATCTTTTTTCAGGAAAAAAAATCATCATCTTTTTTTAAAGCAGTGGTACAGTCAGAGCCACAGAACAGAGGAGAGAAAGACTGAGACTCTGTCTGCCTCTGCTTTAAATCCCAGGTCCTTATATCCAGGTTAAAACAGTCTTCATTTGTAGCAGTTATAACAGGGTGGCTGACCTGAATAAGAAGGCTGGTGTCAGAAGTGCCAGTCAACACTGCATTTTAGTCATGTGCTCCATTGTGCAGTTGTGTTATGAATTACAGTAGCTGCGTTCTATTCAAGATTATTATTATGATTATTGTTATTAATATTATTCTGTGTTTTGTTTTTATACTGAGTAAATAGCAATAGACATGTATGGACTTTTCTCTCTCGGAGAGTGCAGTATGAAAAAAACATGGTTAAAGTTCAGTTATAGTTGCTTCCAAATCACCATCCAGCAAGAAAGTATTTACAGAACACACACACACACGTACACACACACAGAGGACTTTTTGGTGCTCTGCAGTGTTATGGTGGAATGTTCTGCATTGTAAAATAATCAATGTTTTATTTGTTTACACTCTACATATATCGTATTTGCCTGCATTTAAACTTTTTGAGGTCTCTGAAGTGTGTTTGCGAAGTGAATTGAATATTTTGATTAATTCAAAGGGTCACTTGAATTTACATACGTCTCCTTTTATTTGCATTCTACCTACAGAAAGGTGGAACAGAGGTAACGCCTCCAATCGTTACTGACTACCAGGAGTAGTTTGGCAATAAACTTTCCCTCATTCAATAGAAATTCAGTTAACACATTCATATTCTGGTAAAAGCTAAAGCTGCATTTACCTCACCTGCTGGCAAAGTCACTGTTGAGGTTTTTCTAAGAAATATCACTTAAAATCTCAAGTAACCAGAAAATGTTTTCTTAGCCTTTCTCAGCTTAGCCTGTATTAAGTATCTCAGTGCAGAGGTCTGTTTCATAACTAACTACATTTTATACAACACTCAGCTTCACCTGTGCCAAATTCACCACTAGAGAAGCAATATTTTCATTTAGGCTTGAGTCTACATTTAATGTTTGTGATCTTTGACAAGGTTAAAAAAAAAACATTTTACAGTGCATGAAAGTGTAATGGATATGGCATTCTGATGTTCAAATATAAAATACTTTAAATAAAAACATTTCTGGTTGTTTTGCTTTCAGTAGCCATGCATCTCATGACTCCAGTCAGCACACTTTAGTGGGACCCACAATGGATGAACATGAACTAGCTGGATTCAAGATGCACGTGTTATGGGTGGATCGGTATATGGGCTGTTAGTGGGATGCCTATATCAGATAAATGTGGGCAACATGATACCTTAATATAGATCATGTTAGTAAAATTGTAACAAGAGCTTGCAAAGGTGTTGTGTCCTACAGTAAATGCCCAAATTCAACGATAAATATCCTCTTTTTCTGCAGCAACAGCTCATACTCTTGTGTTAGAACATTGCTGTGAGGACTTGATTGCATTCAGCCATGAGAGCATTAAGTAAAGCAAAAGGTATTGTGAAGCTGAAAATAAAAACAGCTTAGGTCAGGAGTATTAAACACCAGTCCTGCAGGGCCAGATTCTTGCAAAATTTGGTGATCTTCCTGACCAAACACGAATATGAATTCTAGTGGCTTTAAACTTATTTAAGCATTGTTTTAATTAATGTTGATTTTACCATGATGTACAAACCCATTTCCAGAGAAATTAGTACACTTTCAAAAAATTTAATAAAACTGAAATCTGTAATTTGTAAATTCACTTGAACTTTTATTTAACAGCAAATGGACAAAGAAAATATTTTCAGTGTTTTTAAAGACAAACATAATTCTTTGATAAATATAAAAAATGTAGAACTTGATGTCTACAACACCAGGCACCGAGGCACATTTACCACTGGGCCACATCAACTTTTCTTTTAATCATAGTTTTTAATTTTGGGGGATTGAAGATATTAATTGCTCAACAGTCTGTGGTTCATGTTGTCTGATTCTCCTATTTATGATGCACCAAACATTCAATGCAATTTTGACTACAGACAAGCCAGTCTAGCACACACTCTATGTGTATGAAGTCATGCTGTTGTAACTTGTGCAGAATGAGGTCTGGCATTGTCTTAATTAGTTCCTGGAAAAAGACTTCATCTTGATGGTATCATATGTGTCTCCAAAATACCAATATTAGCCTCTGATCTCCATCTCAGATTATTTCAAGCCCAGAGTTCAAAACTATTGGAGGTGTTTCTGCACAAAATGTATATATGACTTTCTGTTAGAATAATACTGTTTCAGTTCACATTTCTTAATGCAGTGGACTTTGTTAGAGGCAATGATTTTCCAAAGTACTCCTGAGCCCATGTGGCTGTGTTCATCACAGTAACATGATGGTTTCTCAAACAATACCACCTGAGAAATAGATGGACATGCAGAAGGAAGGAAGGAAAAACATCAGTTGAGTGTCATCAGCATAACAATCGTATGAAAATCCATGAGAAGAAATTATGGAGAAATGATTGAGAATTGCAAATGTACAAATAGACACACATTCATGAAAATGCAAGTATAACTAAATCTACTTGAATTATAATTAGGAATATGGCGTGTATTTCTTTGGGGTAGCAAAAACATACAATGAATATAAATCAGGACATAAAATAAATGCAATTATTTAATTTAAGTATTGGGCTGATGCTGATTGTAATTTTTAAAGACATTTTTCCAACTATACCCATATGACTCTGATAATAATGTGCATCCATAATATGCTATCTGGATTAATAAACTGCTAAATACACCAGATACATTTTCCCTTTTCTTCTGTTATCTGTTGAAACAGATGGTAAATTTAATTGATGAGGACTCACAAATGTTCCTGTTTCAGGCCGTCATAAACTGTCTTTGCTGGAGTGTCACCTCTACCATCTGTGAAAACTGAGAAAGGGATCATTAATGGTATGTTCCATGGAGAAAGAACACCTAACAGTCAAATGCAATTACTCTGTTCTGTGGTGAGATGTTAAAACAAACAGGTAAGAACATTGTCACTGTTAGAAAGTTTCTGAGCAAAGCTGTAGGCATACATCCTCTCAGCCCATCAAGACTTTAAAGATCACTGGACTGCTAATACACAATACAAGTGTTTGTGAAAGCAAACAGCCACCACAGAGAGTTCATACTCTGAGACCCTGTATGTGATGAGAACATAGAAGCACAGCTGCCTGAAGAACATAACACTATAATCTCCTGAACAAGAAAGTGTTATTATTGTAAATATGAACTCCACAGTACGCTCTTTTAGAGACTGAAACGTTTTTTTCTGTAATTAGTTAATCTAATTATTAGTAGAAGGGATTTTCACTATACTTCACTTCTGCTGTTACTGGCCGTTAATGGGATTGTCAGCTGATGCACTTCTGTGGTCAGGGGTCAAACAGCAGAATAATTATAATAAACATTAGGATTAAGAATTCAACATGAAGCATTTCACATGATGGGTAATCTGTCAGTTCTTTTACTACTGGACACTCACAATGGGTAGAAACTCAGATAGCTAACAGAGTATGACCAGTCAGACAACATTCAGAAAGATCACAAATGAAGAGACATATAACACTTGAAGCAAAGGGGAAATGATTCCACAAATCACATTCTATCATGCAAATCTGACACTTTTTATGTATGTAAAGAGGGATAGTTCCATGACAGTTTCAAGTAGACTGTATACATATAAAATAAGTTCACCTGGTAGTGAAAAGCACACAAGCTAATGTATTAATTTCAACAAATCCTGTAATTTTACAGCTCAGAAGAGCATAGCTAGATGGCAGGGTGGCTTACGGTTGAAGTCATTCAGGACAGCAGCATCAACTGACCATTTCTGCTCCAGTCCAAGCTGCTACCTGTGGAGAAAAAAAAACAACTATATGTTACCACTGCAGTTGGGCAACTCACTTGCCAAAGCAGAACCCTAGAAAAAGTTCCAAGTTTGAGAGCAAAATATTGCACATATGGACAGTATAATTTCTCTCTTCAATAATTGTGAAGAGCTGCACTGATCTTTTTTTTATTCAAATGGAAGTTATATATTTTAAAGTTATTATATAATAACACCAGATACTCAAAGTACTGCCCACTACTACCAAAGCAAATTAACTACAATATTTGCATGGGCATATTTTATTGAGACTGCCAACCTTATGATGTTAATTCAATGCATAGCAGAGAGCAGCCATTTCCCAACCAGGAGTTTCTTATATGGGCATGTTGCCAACTATAAAATTGTTATTATTGTTATTGTTATTTATTCATACATGCGGTAAACACATATGCACACATTAATGAGCATGCACACGCTAGAGTGCAATGACCACATATGTATGTAGGCAGCCCCATCATGCTCTGTGCCCAAGGATCAGTTACGGGTTACGTGCCAAGGGACTTCTGTGACTGATGAGAAAACAAGGTCTTATTAGACACCATGGGAAAAAAGATTATAAATGTACATGTCATGCAAATACAGAAATGTCAAGAATATAATACTATGTTATATATAACATAGACAAGCTTGGGATGAGAACATCACACTGCATCTCCTAGTTGTACAATCACAATAAAGGTATTGTTTCATTATGTAATTTTTATGTGTGGCTACTAATGTTACTGGCAATGTTCAGAGGTACACCTAAAGCAGCTCAATGTCCACTTTGCGACATACATGATACGGCATTTTTCTGCGACAAATAGAAAGTAGGTCAGTGTATGCATTGACCAATAGGAATGCAGGGATGGAGCAGGGGGTGGGACCTGCTGAAGTTCAGCAACAAAAGCTCGACCAGCACCTTATCCAGACCAGACTTAACCTTAAACAAAACTTGTGTAATTTTAAAACTTACTTCAAGGATGGCGGAGAACAGAGAGAAAGCTACGGACCAGATGAAATTATGGAAAGAGAATAGAGGAGCTCAGGTTCGCACTTCTCTGTTATGTTTGTTTTTTTTAGCTGGTTAGCTGTCGCGCTAACTGCGTAACGTTAACTTTAGTAAGGTAAAGGTCGAGCCGTCTGCAGACGTACAGGAAGAATGCAACATCACTGCCAGAGGAATTCATAAACAGTTATTTAATACATTCGCTATACTTTTAGATTTTGTTCGTGTTTAAGGACTGGTGGAGATGTAGCTCGTTAGCTGTTAGGTTGCGCCACTCCTGTGCAGACTTTGACGCAGCTAAACTAACCTTAGTTTACTAAATTACTGATATTAGCGGTACTTCTGACTTCACAACATAATAAAGCTTTAAAATTGGCGATATTCCTGACTTTACAACATTATAGCTGTAATATTAGCGGTATTTCTGACTTTACAACGTGATACAGTTTACGTATTTGCGATATTACTGACGTTACAATGTTATGGCTTTGCTATAATGTTAGCTAGTACCCACATGAGTGAAAATGACTTTGTACTACCTCTAAAAGCACAATATCATGAACCTATACGACTTGTTTAGATGACATGAGGGAGTCTCTGACAAAACAGCGTTGAATTAATATGCTAAAACAGATGTGTGTACTGCTGAATATAGAAGTTGGAGATGAATAGGTGAGATTAAAGTGAGCTGTCCTGGTTTGACAGGAGTGGGTTTACACGAGATCCTTTCCATGATTGACTCAAAATGTCAGACATAGAGCCAATCGGAGCACAACATTCACCTACAGAGCCAATTGTTGCATCACTGTTGTTTGTGTGAGCTGTTGATTTTTAACTGGACCCTTGAATGGCCCAGTTATGTAATCAGCAGTGACCGAGGCCGGTAAGAGAATAGCGGGACAAAAGCCTTACATTACAGCCAAAGAGTACATGGGTAGGTACAGTTGCCCAAACCCCAACTCAAATGAAAAAAGCACAACAGTCTCAGGTTAAAAAGTACAAATACGGACTAATGCATAAAACTGAATGACAAGTGTTATCAGAACTTTTCTTGCTCCTTTTCATGTAAAACTGCAGTGTCAAAAGTCAGTGTAACAGTGTAGTTAAAGTCAATGTAAATAGATAAAACATCTTTCTTCTGTACCGTGCAACATTTTTGTGTGAATTGGTTACTAGGCATGGATTCTGAGGTTGTTTATCATTTCTTCTCACTGATGGCTAGATGATGGTGTATGGGTGGTAGTGAAATATTCTGTTATTGGTTAATATTATTTTCCCCAAATAAGCTAAGGGGAAATGTTTATGATTTCGAGTTCACATTAAATGCAAATAATGAAAAAGTTACTAAGGAAGTAAAAAAAATAGTAGATGGTATGTAGATATGCAAATAGTAGAACCTTAAACTGTAAACACTTTCATATGGGTCCACAGTTAAATAAATTGTGAAACATGAAACAGCATGGTTAGCACTTATGCATGAAGTGTGTGCATGCTTATGGTGAGGTTCCTTATGCAGAAAATGTGATCACATTTCTTATTTCATTGCATCTTAACTTGTTTCTTAGTGAGTTTTAATCAGTGTAATGCTAATCTATCTGTTCCAAAACCTGACTCGTGCTTATTTTATTATTTTTTTTATTTCCAGCGTGCAGATGTTCTGACCACAGGAGCAGGTGTCCCAGTAGGTGATAAGCTGAATGTTCAGACAGCAGGGCCACGGGGGCCTCTGCTGGTGCAGGATGTCGTCTTCACTGATGAGATGGCTCATTTTGACCGAGAACGCATTCCTGAGAGGGTGGTGCATGCCAAAGGAGCAGGTCTGCCATAATTCTCACACTCACACCCCTACACTTAACAACTCCATTGTGGTTGCATGTTGGAATTAACAGATTTAGTCTTTGGCTTTGCTCTATTAATCTGAGCTATTGAATTAAAAGCCTAATTGTGATTCAAGGCCTTTTACACAGTGATAATATGCAATAATTTTAGGCATGGGCCTTCTCATGATTCAGAAAAAATATTTCATTAAAAATTATATTACTTAACATATTTTGTTTAAAAAATTGTATTGATCAGACTCTTTAGCACTGCAGAGGTTTGTGTACAGGACTGATCGGAATGCTAACTGAATGCAGTAGTGCAGAATGGAGGTGCAAACATGCAGGTGAATGTTGCCCTCTCGCCCCTCTACAGGTGCATTCGGCTACTTTGAGGTGACTCATGACATTAGACGCTACTGCAAGGCCAAGGTATTTGAACATGTTGGCAAGACGACCCCCATTGCTGTGCGCTTCTCTACTGTGGGTGAGACATGCTTCCTTTCTTCTCTTTTAAACATTTTTCCCTTGTCTTTCTTTATAAAATATTGCTTAAAAGGACTAAGAAGAATCCAAAAGGTGTAATTGCTGTTGTGCAACTGTTTACTTTTTAGAATTCAGTGCTTTGCTTCAAGCCCTGCAGGAGCTTGAACTGTGTATATGTTGACTGTTCTTTAGTGGAAAGCAGAGTATTCCAACTAATGCTGGCAGAACAGATGCCATGACCGTTGCCCCAGTGAACTGAAGCCAAATAGAAATTGTGTAACAATTTGAGTGCAAATGTCATACTCCATGGTGCAGGCAGAGAGCCTTTCTAGTCAGTCGGTATATTTATGTCTGCGACTCAGCTGTTCTTGCAGCATCACACCACTTTAAGATCATCGTCTTTTGGTCCAGACTTTGTAAGATCATGATTTTAAAAAAATCTTTATTGGAGACATTAATAACACACTGTTATTGTATTAAAGGTGTAAATGATTAACAATTTAAATTCTGTTAAGGCATTTTACTGGTTTGACCCTTCAGTGTATTCATAGTTCTAGAGTACAATCCATGCTTGTTGACCGCTTGTTCAAGAATAGCTTTTAAACAGGAAGTTCTGTCAATACCTTTCTTTATTACAGCTTCTTTCATGAAGAATTTGTTAATCACTGAAGTCCACAGAGTCTGAAATAATGTCATTTACAAGCAATAGCACTGCATAATGCACTTAACCAGGAATAAGCAAAATCAATAAAAGGGAGCTTACATTTATAACAGGTCTGAATCAGACGAGAGAGGTTTATGGGTTGTACAGATGATGTTACTGTCACTATAAACGGTATTAAAAGGGAAGCTATAATTGCTGTCTTTTCATGAGGTTGCTGAAAGCTAAGCATAATGGTACTGAATTACTCAAAGTGATAACCGTTCTGATAAAATGTTTTTTGTCCACTCATAACAGTAACAAAATGTTGTCCTTTCTAAATAGTGATGAGGGTATCCTCTCTCTTTTGTGTCATACACTGTCTTGCAAAAGTATTCAGACACTAAAAATCTATCAGATTTGGATTATAATTGACATTAAAGAGTTAAAGTCAAAATTTGATTTGCAATCAAAATATTGAGTGAAACAATCTGTTAGTCATTTGTAATCCTGACAAATCTGATGTCTTTTACGGAGAAATAAGAAGAATGAGATTAATTTATTAACACACATTTTGACATGAATAGAACAGTGACATTGCTCTAGTCTTTTGGGACTGAACTTTAGATTAGGGATAATTTTAGACTTGGAAGAGAATTATATAGATTTTTTTTATTTGCCATTGTCAAAGTTAAAGCATTAATACTGCATTAACTTAAAAAAATGTTTGAGGCTCATGAATGTCTGTTACACTCTTTTCAAAAAGTGTATGAAATTTATACATATATACAACATATTGGAATGAAATTCTTTATTTATAAAATTTAACCAATATCTGTTTGGCACCACATCCTCTATGTGTGTGTATAGCTGGTGAGTCGGGCTCAGCTGATACTGTGCGGGATCCTCGAGGATTTGCTGTGAAGTTCTACACTGATGATGGCAACTGGGACCTGACTGGCAACAACACGCCCATCTTCTTCATCAGAGATGCACTGCTGGTGAGAGATTAAACAGAAACTGCTGCTCAGAGTATTTGAGCATTTATATCTTTTTCTGTCTGTTAGTTTTGAGGGGAGTTTTTGTGTGTGATATGGACTCTTAGTTTGTTTTCCTCTGTCCAGTTCCCATCTTTCATCCACACTCAGAAGAGGAATCCTCAGACTCACCTGAAGGACCCAGACATGGTGTGGGACTTCTGGAGCCTGCGTCCAGAATCACTACATCAGGTGTTGTGTTTTCCCTTGAAAACTTACAGTGACCTTAATGGCAGGCAAAAGTGTATCCACTATATATAAACCTTTAGTACAATAGTCAGAGACCACGTTTCTATGACTTATTTTACTTCAAAGGCCCATTTTCAAAATGAGGGAAAATTCACTTAATTTACAGATGCCTCAACATCTAAAAATATAAATATTTTTGTTTCAACCCCTTGCCTTTATTCTTCTTTACAGCTTTTTTTCCCCAAGAAATCTGCAGTGAATTGATAAGCAAGTCTTGTGCTTCTACACAGTCTGCTTTATTTTGCTGTAAAAAAAATTCCTTTGGCCATTGCATTATGCATTAAAATGTATCTGCATTTATCAGCATTCATGTTGCCTTCTGACAAAAGTAATTCACCAGATGTTCTATATCCCAGGTTCTCCACCATGCTTGAATGATGTGTCTCATTGCTTTGGCATTGCGATGCGAAAAACTTTGATATGAAGGCACACGAGTATAAACACAGCACAGATGAGAAAATGTAGTACGGTGCTGATCCTGTGGGCCCCACTGCTGTGCACATATTGATGCTTCCAGCATACCCACTTCCATGGATTAGTTGGATCAGGTGTGTTGAGAGGAGATAAAATGCTATGTGAAGAACAGTGGGCCTTTACGTCCGGAGCTTGAAAACAGTGTAGATTTTATTTTAAAAAGTTGGAGGTCACAATACAAAAGTCAAGTCAAACAACACGAATATCCGTCACTGTCTTGGTCAGTTCTAATGGGGGTGTCCAGAGTTTCTTTTGGACAGAGAAGCTATTAAGTGGTGTAGGAAAACCATAACCTGCAATACAGCACTCTGTCAGCAGGTCTGAAGCCTGCGTTTATTCTGTCACTTTTTCTTGCTGCAGGTGTCTTTCCTCTTCAGTGATCGTGGACTGCCTGATGGACATCGCCATATGAATGGATATGGATCCCACACCTTCAAGCTTATAAACTCTCAAGGCAACCCAGTCTACTGCAAGTTCCACTACAAAGTGTGTGCAAACTTGTTTGCATTTGTGTTTTTGTTTGCATTTATGTGGCTGTATATTTGTGTATATATGTGTAATATACGGTGTCTTTCTCCATCAGACTGATCAAGGAATTAAGAACCTGACTGTGGAGGAGGCAGATCGTTTAGCCTCCACTGATCCTGACTATGCCATTCGTGACCTGTACAATGCCATTGCCAATGGCAACTTTCCGTCCTGGACGTTCTACGTCCAAGTCATGACTTTTGAGCAGGCTGAAAAATACCCATGGAATCCTTTTGATCTTACAAAGGTAGTCAGTCCTTCAGAAACTCTATTCTTCCATCCTGAGCATGTTTTCAGACATTGTGATCTGACACTCAAATAGGTGAAGGTGAATTTGAAAGAATGTAATTCAAAACAGTATCTGTTTTATGATTGGCTAGAGGTGAACCTATGCTAAATGTTGATTAATCCATTGTAGATGACCAGTAATTCTCTTTTAGATGCATCTGGCAAAAAAAAATTGTGAATTGTTTTGTTTTTCTGGCCAGATGTGTACTTTTAATTTTTGGGGCATGTTGCTCCATAGACAACAGTAAAAAGAAGCATGATTTAAAGAACTTGAAAAGGTACCTCAGCACCTGTTTCTAGTCCTGTCATTCAAAAATGGTTTGGCAATCTAAGGGTGCTTTCACACCTATATTGTTTGGTCCAGACTTTCTGACTTTTCAGTTTGGTCAGAACCAAAATAGCAGGTGTGAAAGGGGCCACTGCGAACCATGGTCCAGACCAAAGGAGCAAAATTTGGTCCAACTAAAAGAGGTGGTCTCTGTCCGGATCTACTGAACCATGGTCCGGTTCGTGTGCAGTGTGAAAACACTTTTCTAGAAGGTTCGTTTCAGAAATGCTGAAATGTGCAGCTTATTTTCTGACAGGATGAGAGAGAAAGGAGATGACGGAGCAACCTAAACTAAACGACCTGTGGCAGTGTTATATAAAAGTATATAAATGCATCAGATGCACGTCCTACTACAAACCAGTCAGTGTTAAATGTAGGAAGATGCACCCCACATATGTGATGACGAAAGCACGTATGCATGTCATACTAAAAGTATTTGGTGCGCTCGCAAAAAATGCAGTGTGACAACAAACATAACTGAACCAAATATATGCAAAGTAACAAACACATGAACCTTGGTTCGGACCATGGTCCGGACTTTCAGGTGTGAAAGCACCCTAAGGCTTATTAGGCACATTGCTAATACTAGTGACAGGGACATTAAACTGCAGCAAAGGCAGGGACAGCGACTGCAGCTAGAAATAATCCTGTGCTCATGCACAAACTAAACTTGCAGCTTTGTGTTGCTGTAGCCTTGTGTTCTGTATATCTCACTACACAATTTGGAAGTTGCCTTAATGCTTTAGTAGGTACTGCTCATCTGAAGAGATCACCACGCATAAGTAATATAGATGTTTATTCTGTTATGTAATTTAACTGTAACTGTGCTCTGTCCCAGGTGTGGTCTCACAAGGACTTTCCCCTCATCCCAGTCGGTCGCTTGGTGCTGAACAGAAACCCTGTGAACTACTTTGCTGAGGTAGAGCAACTGGCATTTGACCCCAGCAACATGCCGCCAGGCATCGAGCCCAGCCCTGATAAGATGCTGCAGGTAGGAGACACATTTCTTTTACATCCGTACACTCTCTTTTTCTCACTCTTACTTAATGACTGTTTACAGAAACTCAAAAAGCTACTGCTTTTATCTACCAATCCTCCTCCTCGCCTCTGTGACTTGCCAGCTGTCTTTATACTGTAAGAGATTAAAGAAGTGACTTCAAAGTCCTGCCAAAATGGCTCTGAGTGTAGGATACATGAGTACGCTACCCAGAAAGTCTTTTAAGGATTTCACATGGACATCACTGTGCATATACTCAGAAATGAGTGTTAAGAAGCTGACGATAAAAGTATACTTGTATAGAAGTGTGAGCAGTTAGTGTAAGTTTTTTTTTGCGGTTCAATTAACCCTTGCATTGATCAAACACTACCAGACTGACATTTTTCTACATTCATCATTTATTTAAAAGGACAGAATAGTATTAAATGGGCTGTGATTGGCTGTAGCAGTTGGTGTGTGTTTTCAAACAAACACTGTGATAGGCTGAATTCCTCAGTAGTTAACATCATATTTTAATAGATTCAGCTGTCCAACTTCCACACAATTAAACATGAACCTCATGGAGGAAGTTGGTGCAAAAAGTAGGACTGAAAATTTTTTAATTTTTTTAACAGCATATTGACAAGTATAGAGGAGAATGAGATCGTATAACATTTACAGCTAACATCTGTGTTTCTTCAATAGAGATGTTTAGGTCGGTAACAAAATGGCACAGTCAGTTTTTCGGAACCTTCTCTATAAGTACTAAGCAGCATCTCTTATATCATAGCAAAGTGTGCAGTTGCTCTCCAGGGCCTACAGATGGAGCCAAAATGTCACTTATTTATAGTGGCATTGGCTTCATTCAAGCACAAAAGATAATAGGTTTAAAATTACATAAGAAACATGTAGAGTTTAAGTATGCTTTTATTGTTGTTTTTATTGAATTTTCTCATACATTTGTTAGTTGTTAACTTGACCAAGAGAACTGAATGAATATGAAATGTAAAAGAAGTACAGACAGCTCTCTTGTGTGATTCTTCAGTAACACTGAACAAAATGCTTTAGTAGAAATGTACTGTACACAATCCCAAGTAACAGAAATATGAGTCGACTGAAGTAGTTTTGCTTATTAATGATAAAATCTTAAAAAATGAGTAAAACAATAGTGCTCTTAAAGGGAGAAAGGGAAATTGAATTAATACTGAGAAAGATACTGAGGACAAAAAAAAAGAAATCTCCAGAGTTCCAATTGAAGAATTAGTGTTTGATTGTATGTGTATTGTCCCACATCAAAAATATAAATATATATATAAAAAAAAGTCAATTGCTGTTGAAAATTAAAAAAGGTAAACTGTCCTATTTTACTGTTGATCAGTTTGGCTTATAGCTCATAATTCAGAAAGCTAGAATCTTACATTGATTGATTGTTTCGCTTCAAGGTTCAGTAAAGTATTATTTAAATGATATCAACATTAAAACCAAAAAAAATTACTTGAAATATGAAACTTTACATATTTTTAAAATTAAATTGTGAACTTTTCCATGATGTTGATATTGTTGGAGATGCTCTAGTAATATGAAAAACTCAACATTTAAATGTTTTAAAACTTATATTCTGGTATCTTGAGTGCTTTCCAATCAACAAACAATAAAACAACAGTTGCTTTTTTGTTTTTACATGATTAAATTAGTTTACATAAATTATGAATATCTATGAGCTGGTTGAAAACATTTATTGTCAAAATTATATTGTGTGTGTAGTTAATCATTATCCTCTAGATTTTGTTGTTTAGGACTTTAAGTAAACAGTAGTTAATATGTTAATGATCACATTTATTACAGTCTTATGAAATAATGGAAGGGGTATTGTGATGGGATGAGATGGGTTTTTGATCACCACCAAACTGTCAGGCATCACCAGACTCTTTGTGTCAAAACAAATATGATACTCTTTGTATCATAACCTCCTGCCATACAGTAAGAGAATTCAAGAACAAGAACCAATTGGTTCAGTTCCAGCTTCTTCACAGCAATCAACCCACTGCTGAACTCTATGCTGCACCAGTAGAACAAACAAGTGATACTCAATATACTGCACATATTGCTATTTATTTTAACCCGTTACACTTTGTACACTTCTGTTGCATTTAATTATATACTTATTACACTTTGTATCCTGTACTATTACACTTCCTGTACATAATAATCTGTGTTTGTAACACACAGCTGAATACAGCACTATTATCCATCATATATTCTATCTTCATACAGTCATGGCCGAAAGTGTTGGCACCCCTGAATTATTTCTCCCAGAAAATTATTGCAATTACACATGTTTTGTTATACACATGTTTATTTCCTTTGTGTGTATTGGAAGTCCAAAAATGGGCCGGACAAAATTATTGGCACCGTCAACTTAATATTTGGTTGCACACCCTTTGGAAAACATAACTGAAATCAATCGCTTCCTATAACCATCAACAAGCTTCTTACACCTCTCAACTGGAATTTTGGACCACGCTTCTTTTGTAAACTGCTCCATGTCTCTCATATTTGAAGGGTGCCTTCTCCCAACAGCAATTTTAAGATATCTCCACAGATGTTCAATGGGATTTAGATCCGGACTCATTGCTGGCCACTTTAGAACTCTCCAACACTTTGTTTCCATCCATTTCTGGGTGCTTTTTGAAGTATGTTTGGGGTCATTGTCCTGCTGGAAGACGCAAACCCAGCTTTCTGACACTGGGCCCTACATTGCGACCCAAAATCCTTTGGTAATCTTCAGATTTCATGATGCCTTGCACACAGTCAAGACACCCAGTTCCAGAGGCAGCAAAACAACCCCAAAACATCTTTGAACCTCCACAATATTTGACTGTAGGTACTGTGTTCTTTTCTTTATAGGCCTCATTCTGTTTTCGGTAAACAGTAGAATGGTGTGCTTTACCAAAAAGCTCTATCTTGGTCTCATCTGTCCACAAGATGTTTTCCCAGAAGGAATTTGGCTTGCTTACATACATTTTGGCAAACTGCAGTCTATCTTTTTTTATGTCTCTGTGTCAGCAGTAGGGTCCTCCTGCCATAGCGTTTCATTTCATTCAAATGTGGACGGATAGTTTGAGCTGACACTGATGCACCCTGCGCCTGCAGGACAACTTGAATTTCTTTGGAACTTGATTGAGACTGCTTATTCACCATCTGGACTATCCTGCGTTGCAACCATTTATCAGTTTTTCTCCTCCGTCCATGTCCAGAGTGATTAGCTACAGTGCCATGGGTTGTAAACTTCTTGATTATGTTGCGCACCGTGGACAAAGGAACATCAAGATCTCTGGAGATGGACTTGTAACTTTGAGATTGTTGATATTTTTCCACAATATTAGTTCTCAAGTCCACAGACAGTTCTCTTCTCCTCTTTCTGTTCTCCATGCTTAGTGTGGCACACACAATGCAAAGATTGAGTCAACTTCTCTCCTTTTTATCTGGTTTCAGGTGTGATTTTTTTAAATTGCCCACACCTGTTACTCATCACAGGTGAGTTTGAATGAGCATCACATGCTTGAAACAGTTATTTACCCTCAATTTTGAAAAGGTGCCAATAATCTTGTCCAGCCCATTTTTGGAGTTTTGTGTGAAATTGTCAAATTTGCCTTTTTCCCCTCTGTTTTTGTGTTGTTCCAATACACACAAAGGAAATAAACATGTGTAATTGCAATAATTTTCTGGGAGAAATGCTTCATTTTCTGAAAAAAATTCAGGGGTGCCAACACTTTCGGCCATGACTGTATATGTATCTGTGTATTTTTAATACTTGTAACTAGGCAGTGACGAAGTTGAACGTGACTGAAAGACTGACTGACTTGCAATACCTTTTGTGCATTTATTGTGGTGTGGCTTTCTCCACACTACAATCATTTTGATCTTAAATGTACTTCATTTTCATTTACAGTGACTAAAACTGCTGATGTGTGTGGGCAGGTGGGCAAAGTAGAGAAGCTTGGGATTTTTTGAGTCTTGTTCAAATGTCATCTGACCTAGCAATGGTCTGAGGCCTGGTGGTTGAGGACCTCTATGTTATAAGGCTGACCAAAAACAATAAAACGGCAAATTAGACTTCAGTTCTCTCAATTTTCTTAAAGTTTTTTTTTTTTTTACAGTGGAAGCTATGGACTGTATTTTGTCTTTGCTCTATTAAATGTATAATGAGATGTGTTCTGAACAGGGTCGTCTCTTCTCATACCCGGACACTCATCGCCACCGACTTGGAGCAAACTACCTCCAGCTGCCTGTGAACTGCCCCTTCCGTACTCGTGTGGCCAACTATCAAAGAGACGGGCCAATGTGCATGTCTGACAACCAGGGTGAGAGAACAAAACTGTGATCTTTGTATTCAAAAGTTTAAAAGTTAGTAACAATGGAAAGTTTTCAGCCACATGTACTTGATATCTACAGTTAGTGTTGTTAAAGGCAAGTTTCTGGTTAATTAGCATACTGTTTCAGTAAAAAGGTATTTAGATGCAAGTATATACAGTTTTTTCCCCTCCTTATATGTTTGGATGGATAACTTTCTGAATTGGTGAATTACCTTCACTGCATTTTGGGGGATCAGCTAGCATTCTGGGCTAAATTAGCATCTGTAATTGGGTTTTGTCAAATTTATTCTAGTTACACCACTAGTTATGGATGGCATTGAAGCAGTACAAGTTATGCAGGTCTGCCTTGTGTAAGACATTTTTTTTCCTCCTGCTTGTCCACAGGAGGAGCTCCCAACTACTACCCCAACAGCTTCAGTGCCCCAGACTGTCAGCCTCAATTCCTGGAGTCAAAGTTCAAGGTGTCTCCTGATGTTGGCCGCTACAACAGCGCTGATGATGACAATGTGACTCAGGTAGGGGATGGCTGAGTGGGCAAGTGATTCTGTATGTGTATGTGAGATGGATGGGTAACTCTTAACACCATTTGGGCTCTTTCAGGTGCGCACCTTCTTCACAGAGGTCTTGAACGAGGCTGAACGTGAGCGTTTGTGCCAGAACATGGCAGGCCATCTGAAAGGAGCACAGTTGTTCATTCAGAAACGCATGGTAAAGTCCTACATGAATGTTACTCACTACAGACCGTTTCAAATGAATATTCACAAGCGCAGGAAGTGACGTAGCTTAGTAATCATCGTTCAAAAAATGAATGTAAGCTATAGTCGCTTCTCATATTTGTGAGACTTATTAGTTAATTAATTGACAGGATGTCGAAATTACAGTTAGGACCGTGTTGTTCAGTTGTTGGATGTTCTGAGGCCAGGGACAAACTTGCTTTCACAAATTAAAGTGTACAGATTTTTCAAAAGACAACACACAATGTCTGACACTGTTTTTGGATCAAAATATAATAATAATAATAATAATAATAATAATAGTAATAATAATGCAGGTTCAACTATTTTATATTTTATTGAATAAATAGCCAAAACACACAGCAGTATTCAAAAAGAATACATTCAGCAAACAAAACATAAGTAGGAGGGATGGTGTTTACAGACCTTTTTTTCTCCACATAACCACATAGAGGGTTTTGACGTCCCGGTCGTGTCATTTAAGCCTTCACTTAAACACTGTTCCACAACCACAAGAACTGCTGCAACATGACTGCAAACTTCACCTAACCTGACAGTCACAATCATTGCTAAATTAGGTCATTATGAGCTGCACACTGTACCTTAAAAGTGTGAATACTAAGGCTGTCAAACTAAGAATTTTGAAGATAAACTTTGAAGCATGTAAATGGATGTCTTATCATAGACTGGTATATGTGAAAATGAAATGAAATAATTTAAAAGGCTTGGACTGTCTCCAATTTATACAGTGGAACCTGGACTTGCAATTGACCCAACTTATGTTCAGTATAATTGTTTATGCTATATATATTGATATTGTTTTCCTCGTTGAAACGGTCTATACTCATTTTAGATCCTTTAGGTCTGGATTTTGGATTACATTCTCTCTGTATATTTGAGGTAAAAAATGTAAGTACACCAAGAATAAAATCATTAAAACTCTAAAAATTTTGTATCACCATATTCAATTCCACCAAAGTTTAAATACGTAGTGTTTGGTCCATTGAAAGTCTGATCTAATAAATTGAACCTGAAATAAAGTAGTCCCTTAGACTTCTCCATGAAGTATATACCCTGACTTAACACAAAATGTGTGAAAGAAGTGAATTTTAATGTTTTTAGCCCAGGTGTATGTAAACATTTTGACCTTAATTGTTTCCATTCATTTCTGTCACTTAATGACATACATGCACCTCCTTCATTCCCCCCTCTAGGTTCAGCGTCTCATGGCGGTGCATCAGGATTACGGTTCACGTGTTCAGGCACTGCTGGACAAGTTCAACGCTGAAAGTAAAAAGGTATACAGTCATACCAGTAGTCACATATCGGCTGAATTGGCTTGATGTTTACACTTCTTTTTTGTCTTTTTTCAATTTTCCAGAACTCCCTCCATGTGTACGCTCAGGGAGCAGCATCTTCCGTGGCCACTTCCTCCAAGATGTAACCTGTCTAATCATATACTGTATTTAATACAGTTACAGCAACATCTACTCACATCTCCTGCATTTACATTTACTACTCAAACACAAACAGCAAGAGAAAGCCTCTCTCAGCTCTACCACACTTCAGGGCTCAGTTTAAGAGCATTTTTATATTGGCATACTTCATAAAAGTCTAAAAGGTACAATCAGATTAGTAATTCTGTCTCCAAAGTATTGGTTCAGGTATTTTGGATGATTTAGTTAGCCAATGTTGATTTACATCATTTTCAGCAGCACTCGAAGTCGATTATTAGAGATTATGGAGATACGTCTTGCTTAGTGTATTCCGGTTAGAACATCCAGTACATGGCAGCTTTCTATTCTGTATTACAGTGTTTCTCATATCTGCTTCTGGGGACCCACAGTCTTACACATTGAATTTTTTTTTTATCTACCCAAACCTGCTTCAATTCATCAGCTCATAAACAGGATGTGTACTGGGTAGACACCCAACATATCTTAATCTTTTGGTTAGTTTAGCATGCACTGTGTAGTGGAGAGTTAGTGCTGTTTATAGCTGGTGGCTTTGCCCTCTACTATTTTTCTACCTTCTTCGAAGTCACTACTGTAGCTTTTGTTCTCATCAGAGCAATAAGTGTCGAGCAGTAATGGCCTTGTCACAGTCCTACACTACAGTATATACATGGGTGCCAGCATTTGGGTGGGGTGGGGAGAGATTTTCTTTTTATTTCAGCAGAAATGATGTATAGTATATGGGTATATAAAAATTATCATAATTAACAAGCTCATACAGTATAGTGAGCGTGCATTTCCTTGCACTCCCCGCCACAGTCTGTCTACTTAATGGAGTCCCAAGCCACAACCCAAGATGTGCTTTGAGCCCCAGGAGCAGGATTGAAAAACGTTACTGCACCTTTCGAGTGCCTCTGCAACTGTGCCTAAAATGGAAGCTATTTCATAAAGCAGTCAAATGCCCAAACCAACCAACAGGACCTGCTTTATGAAATATCACATTACTGTACATTTGGAGTCTGATGAGGGCACATATCAGCCTTATGAACACACTCTGGCCTTTGTGAAGTGCTACCCCCAACAGTGATGACTGATAAATAACTCGATTCCACAAACATTGATACTTATTTTCTTAAACACACACTACTATCTCCTCGCTGTTCTGAAAATTTGACAATGTTACCACTTAAACCAGTGCTAAAATTTGATAAAAACAAAGTGTTCTGCCAAATTCCCTTTAAACCATAAATAATTATCAGAGAGAAAGCTAGCTAGCTAGCTGAAACTTTCATTGTAAATGTTTGTCATCGTCACACAGCCTTATCTGCACTTGCATGTTCATGCAGTTTGATGGAAAATACTACTGGTATAATCAACACTATGAATAACTGTCAATTGATGATGGTAGATTTTTTTTCAGCATTATCTAGACATTCCCTAATTGTCTGCTTGTACTTAAGCAGTGTAACAGTGATTAAGTTAACTAAAATAATCCTCTTTGACTAAAGGATTTAAATACCTAATATTGACAGTGTGAGAATTAAAGAAATAAACAGTAATATCAGACAGATATTGACATGAGAGCCACAATGTGATTGTGCCTTAATTTAGTCAGATATTTCTAGAACAAATAATGGATTCTGGGCCCAAGCCTGGGGGTAAAAACAGTCTTGAATAGCAGCTGAATCATTTCATCCGTCCAGTTTTTCACATAAAGGATTGATTTTCATGTTGATTTCTGTCTTTGCCTCTTTCATGGAAGAGAATGTTTTTGATCCTGTTATGAACTCATTTGTTCATTCTGTTGTCTAACCAAATATAATAAATCATAATGATTTCCTGTGTTTGCTTATGTTTAAGGAGTTTTATTTAAAGACAGTAAGGTGCCATAAGAAGGGGCGTACTTTCATTAAAGAAGGTGAGAACGTGAAGGCAAAATCACAATGATTTCTCAAGACCCAACTGAAACAGGATGTGTATTGAGTAATAGTTGCAGGTGTAGCTTCATAACAAGCACACACATTCAGTGTATCTGGCACCCATCAGACTGCAGAAATGCACAGCTCCTACAGTCCTCCAGAGAATTTCCCACTTCAAGGGGACCCAAATCCAACTGTAGTGGTGACGATGCCTGAATATCCAAGAGATTACATTGTGTGGTCCATGACCAGCATCCTCCTTGGGAATCCTTGCTGCCTGGGGCTCTTCGCCTTTTATTTCTCAGTGAAGGTGAGTCTGATTAGTGCTATGTTGGGTGTATTAATCAGAGTAAACAACTATAGTTAGGTATGGAAATAGAAAGTGTTGAGCCCTTAAACTGTAGTAGATGATAAACTGATGTCTCCTCAAGAAGTTCAACAGCTTTGAATTATTAGTAATCCTCATTTTTTTTTTTTTACTTTTATACTAGCATCTTATCACGGAGTCTGTGTAAACTGAACAATAACTTTTTTTATACATTTATTATTTAACACTAATAACTAATCTTTAAAATAAAAGATTAAGTGTATTTTTTTTAATTAACAAATTCATTAAAAAGTGTTGTATGGGTCAATAACAAGGGGTTTCAAATAGCTAATTTTAAAATACTAAAAACCTGAGTATTTTTTGTAATTGTTCAAACATTAAGGATGTTGTGTACAATTTCATATAAAAAATAAGCAATTTTACAGGTTTTTTTTTTATCCAGATGAATTTACTATGACTGTACAAAACGTCATGTGGTGCAACCATGATTAATCTTAAAATCAATTTCTTTAACCTGCCTTACATTTTTTTTCTCAGTTCAGTTCTCAGAAATATGTTCAGAAAAAAAGAATGTGCATTGCTTTTAGATTTTGTAAATAATCTAATTTTTGTTTGACAAATGTCACAGTGTCTTTCTTAAACATATTTAACAGAATTATTTTTCTTGTAAATCACATAAAACTAATAAAATGATTTTTTAAAAATACCATTAAATTAAGCATACTGCATCGGTGATTTAATTTTTCAGCCACATAAACATATCTTATTTAGAATTTTAATACAGTTTAATACTATTAGTGGTCACACCACATAATGAGTGGTTGCTCCAAATGACATGAAAACCTCCTGTTGTCAAAACTTTATCTGAAGAGATCAATAAACTAATTCCTAACAAAAAATCTATTTGAATCAGATTTTATTAACATTTCACAGAACTGCCATGAACACAAATATTTCACAAACATTTAAAAAGAAAAAAGTCATCTTATTTATAAGTGCAGCATATATATGTATGTTTTTGTCATTTAACATAATGAAATGAATTCATTAAGATCAAAGCCATTTTCAAATCATTTTGATCAAAACCATGTATTATTATGTAGTAATGTTTTTTTTTTCCATTGGTAACTAATACAATAATGAAAAATATAGCCTCATGCCATAAATCGGGGATGTTTAGTCTATCTTACACTGGACTAATGACAGATGATGTATATGTTAACAAAATGTATTTACTTCAGGTAGTGCAAAACACATGCAATATGTATTTCTTGTGTGTTTAATTACATTCTTCATACCTATCACTTCTAGCAAGATAGAGATTGCTGCAGGGTCAGAATTAACACAGCCTATGGCAAGTGGTTTTCACCTTGTTTGGCAGTGGCATCTGATAAAATAGATCAAAACAGTTAAATAAAGCAGAATTACTAAAGTGAAATTACATTTGCAAAATTACTGTTCCATTTTGTCTCATAAGAGTACACAAAATGTATACATATATCATATATGTATATAAAATTATACAAAATGTATACAAAAATATAATGTCTCATACTGCATTAACATCTTTTTTTAAAAAACAAAATACTTTTGTATGTATATAAATCATCAACTGAATATAAAACACAACATATAAAGCACAGTGCTCTGCAATGGTCACACCATATGATATTTTCAAATTCAATCAAAATTTACTGGCACAAAATTGGCCATCGTAACAAAATAAGGTAGCTTCCCACAAGAAGTAATTGACATTTGTAATAAAAATATATACTTTTAGAAATAACAAATTATTTATTTTTATTTATTTATATAATTATTATTTTATAATAGTTACATACGTAATTGCTGCTTCCTTGGGTCCTTGGCAAATTGGTGTATGACAACTTCATGGTCACACCTCATGTTAGTCCATTAAAATGGACATAATTGAACAAAGTTTGCTTGTATATTATGATGCAAATAAAAATGAAGATATTTTGCAATTTTGTTCAGCACTACACAACACTGGAAATCATGCAGAGTGATTTGCTTTAGATAAAAGCGTCTGTTAAATGCCTCAAATGTAAATGCAAATGTAATTTCCCCCAGATCTAGTTGTGATATTGGATTAAAAGCTTCCAGCCTGTCTTCTACAACTGTGTTTTGTTCTATCTCATCTTGGAGTTAATGCTACAGATATATATTTTTGTCTAATGTTTTCTGTTATTATTGAAAAAGTTCATAAAGTTACTGGTAAGATTAGCTGGAATCAGAGGTTCAGTGTCTGCATGATTGTAAGTTTAGAAATCACACTAAAAAGTACTGATTTCAGTCAGTGATGCCAGATATTCTGAGTGTGCTTTTGTTGAGAGCTTATGTATACTCAGTAAAACTGTCTTTCCAGTCACAGTGGAATATTTCTAGTTTGGTTAACCACCTCTCTAGTTTCTGTACTGTTTGTTTTAACATGCGAGTTTGATCATTATACCATTGGACAAGCTTTTTCTTTTTTTTAATTGACCCATATACTAACCTACATGTACATACATTTATACCACTCAAAGATGAGGTGAATAATATTGATTATTTTGTACATATGAAGATCTGGGATATATACAGTACCATTCAAAAGTTTGGACTCATTATTCAATGTTTTTCTTTTTCCCTACATTGTAAATGAATACTGAAGTCATCCAGACTATGAAGGAACACGTAATGAATCATGTAGTAAACTTAAAAGTGTTAAACAAACCAGAATATGTTTTAGATTTTAGATTCTTCACAGTAGGCACACAACTGATGTCTCAAACAACATTAAGAGGCAAGAAATGCAAGTCATGAACTCTTGATAAGACACAGCTGTTAACTGAAAGCCATTTCAGGTGACTACCTCATAAAGCTGACTGAGAAAATGACAAGAAAGCTGTCATCTAAACAAGAGCCTACTTTGAAAAATTTAAAAAATCAACATATTCTGGTTTGTTTAACACCGTTTTGTTTATTAAATAATTACATACAGTCATGGTCGAAAGTGTTGGCACCCCTGAATTTTTTCCAGAAAATTATTGCAATTACACATGTTTTGTTATATACATTTTTATTTCCTTTGTGTGTATTGGAACACAAAAAACAAATTTCACACAAAACTCCAAAAATGGGCCGGACAAAATTATTGGCACCCTCAACTTAATATTTGGTTGCACACCCTTTGGAAAAAATAACTGA
>BRDA01002890.1:247-18996 GCA_036984385.1 Crenuchus spilurus | reverse complement strand
ATCATCTCGATCTGTTTTATTTCCTTACGTTTAACAAATTTTATACGACAAAAATAACCCCTCAGAGTTGTTCGACATGGCCATGTATACAAAAGTTGTCACAAACTTTATTATTTACGTTTCTGTCCTACTGTAAGACTCATTCGATGTCTTAGACAGAAGGGTCAAGTCATACTTATTACTCCTGACATTCACATTGAAGACCGAAGTACCAGAAGTTACACTTACAGTCCTCATTATTCATACTGAACTGGGAAGACAGATTCTGTAGCTTACTCAGAATGTCATCCTGTCTTTGCATTTATTATTTCAAACACTGTTGAAAACATATGTACCGGTACAGCTTGTTGAGACTCCCCAATAAAAACAGCATATTTTAAACAATTTGCATTCCTTTATTTTGTCTAGCTCTACTATAACTGTACCTTTTTTGCCATTTGGTCTGTTAATTGTTATATCTGATCACCATAAACAGTTTTTTCAGAAGACCTTGATTAACTGGATCAGGTGTTAAATCTTTTAGTCAAAGCTTATTTATTGCGCATTGCTTTTTATCAGTATGT
This sequence comes from Crenuchus spilurus, assembly GCA_036984385.1. Taxonomy (NCBI): domain Eukaryota; kingdom Metazoa; phylum Chordata; class Actinopteri; order Characiformes; family Crenuchidae; genus Crenuchus; species Crenuchus spilurus. The sequence goes on along the minus strand of BRDA01002890.1, from coordinate 18,433 downwards.
TCCTTACTGTTACTTTTTTATTTTATTTTTTTTTTGGGGGGGGGGTACAAAAAATGGGAGGAGGGGGTAAAAATTGGTTGATCTTAAGGGGAGTTAAAAAAAAATCAAGTTTTATTTTTCTCAAAGCAGAAGCCTGCGGAATCTATGGCATTAACCACTGTCACTGTGCATCACGTTTCCCTGTAGACATTGTCATATGCCAGTTAAGCACTTGCCCAACCCTAATTTAGACCTGTCAGGCTACAGTTACACCCTCTGGACTATAGTTTCATACTTGTGTTCTCCACCAAGTCCTTGTAACCATCATTTTCATTGTCTGGATCAGCCAAGGTACTATCCATAAGGATAAGCATGGAAACACTGGGCTTGTCTCCCAAAATACTATTAATCAAAGACATGCTGTGCACCCAGACCCACTATTATTGTTTCCATCCTTCACTTCTCTGTATTTTGTTTTTATCTTACAATGGCATTGTTGCTAGGACCTAGTGACGCCTCTTTCACCCACAGAGCATAATATGTCATCATAAATCAATTTATTTCTCCATGTGCCTTCCAACATGTCTTGTATGAAAGCATCCTCCCCACAGAGACATAAGACAGGACAGTTCTTTCCAATTCTTGTCTGTTGTCTTGCTGATTTTTGTAAATTTTCCAAATGTTTTTTGTCCATGCTTTCACATTTTCACATTAAGAAACAGGACCAGTGTATGACGGGAAAACCCATGAAATTTGATTTGCTCAGTCAAACTGAGTTGCATGTTCAGAAATCCAATCTGAATCAAATTTCATCTATAAATTTGACTCAAATCTGATTGGATTTGACAGATATAATGTGACCTTCTTCAATTACACCACAGAAAGATCTGTACTGCTCAAATCAGCGATACTGAATCTGGAGTGTGAACAAGGCCTTAGACCAGGTGTGTCAAACTCCAGTCCTGGAGGGCCAGATTCCTGCACAGTTTAGTGATTTTCCTGAACAAAAACACCTGATTCAGCTCAGCAAATAATCATACATAATTACTTAATAGTATTTAGCTATTGTGCAAAATAACATGAAAGTCAGTATTGTTGGGTATTGATCTGAGGCAAGTACAGGGATTGTGTTAGTAAATGTTAAACCTCTATAATCTATAAACTAACTAGTTTTAAAGTTGAAACCAAAATGGAACTTTTACTTCATTGGTACATGCCCTTAAAAATAATTCAGTATCATTAAAAACACAAGTACTGTTCCTGTGTAATATTTTTTGAATGTTAAGTGATGTTTGCAGTTTCTAAAATGCCTATTAACGGTCCATCATGTCACTGGTCAGCGCCACCCTAACCTACTAAGTGAGAACACTAATCTAGCCATTGATCACAAGCTAGGCTATTTTATCCATCTGGATTTGATTATGTAACACTTATGATTATTTTCAGCTCAAATGTCTTTTTTCACATATAAAAATATGGAAGTAAATTTAAGGAAGTAAAATGGGCTCTGATTTATAACTCATTCACCAACAATTTTTGTTTTATTTTTTTTCTACCCCATTTTTACTCCCCATTGTGTTTGGTTGCCAATCGACCCACCCATTTGTTGACTCTCCCCATCACTTATAATGTCCTTGACTCTAGAAGGGTGCAGACTAAGACAGGCCTCCTCCGATGCATGTGAAGTCAAGCTCCGCCTCTTTTTGAACTGCTGCCAATACATCGCTGCCAGGCAGCACATTCTGATAGATCACCTGGCAGATGCCTGAGCCACTTAATACTGCTGGGGAGAGAGCGCCATCTTACCTGCCCGGAGAGAACACAGCTAATTTTTGCTCTCTCAGGGCCCGGCTGCTGATAGCAAAGGACCGTGATTCGAATTCATGATTCTCAGATCATAGTGACAGTGCCTTAGTCTGCTGAGCCACTCGTGGCCACACACCAACTATTCTTAAGAAATTCCTTCTCAACATTCAATAATGTTTTCCAGTCTGAGATTTATTATGAGAATTTATGCACATTTACAAACATTTGGATTGTTTAATGATAGAATTTAAATTATAGCAATATCAAAATTTCTGGAAAAAAAAAAAAACAAGATAAGTGAATAAGGTCTTTTGACTTTAAACACTTTACTCTGAGGCTGCAGTGTTTGGTTCAAATTTACAATCAACCTAATAAACTACACTCTTTAATTATTATACATTATTCTGTAATGGATAACCTTCCCCAACACTGGTCAAAGTATGAGAAGAACCCTTGTTGTTTCTTCTCTTTTATTATTGAACCAAACTATGCCACCCTGACAGAGAAATGTACTACAGAAAATTAGCACTGTAAAAACAGTTTCCAGTACTTGGCACTTTTCCCAGTATAGTAAATTTTTACAAGTTCTTATAATTGCTAACACACCTGTAACAGACCCTCAGTTTCAGTCCACTTGTTTCCATACCTAGAATGTTTATTTCTAGGGGCCCTTCTCATCTAGTCCCAAGGTACACAGAGGGGGATGCAAATCACATGTTCTCTATTAGACATGTTTTGTTTAAGCGTCTGGTTATTAAAGCCCTTTTTCATCGCCTTTATTAATTTTATTTCACTTACTAGTTGGTACTGAGTGTGAAAGGTTAAGGCAACTAATAATAAAGTACTTACTAAATATATATAGCATATTACACTGGAACAACATCTACATTTTAAGTGGGACCCTAACGTCCTGGGAAAAATCAGCATCTGGCAGCCAAAAGCTAGAACTTGGAAATGGTACTTCATTTCATTTCAATATTGGTGAATCCAATGAAGCCAGCTGTGCTGTACTGGAATAAACAAATGATTAATGAAGACTAGCTAGGAGAGCCAAAGAACCAGAAAAATTCCACTGTGCTAAATAAATGAGATTATCAGCCAACACTCCAGAGCACTACAAAAGTGACTAGCCTTTTTTTATTGCGTTCAGGTCTCTGGCTGTTTAAACAGAACACATTTTTCTTCAAACCACAAACATGGCCAGACACTGCTCGAGACACAGCGATTTGATCTGACCAGACAGAATACAAAGGGTTAAGGTCTGCTCCATAAACTCCTGCTTAAGAATCCCCTGGCAGCTACTCATGTAGCTTTAAATACTGATTTGACAGATCACATTTTACTCACAGGCACCAAGAAAATAGCCAACCACTGCTTGTGCTGCTGTCTTACGCTTTAACAGAGCAGCGAACACATCCCAGGCTGCTCAGACACGATGGGTACCAGACTGAGAACACTTATTTACACTTTTCTATTTGCATCATGGCTCACACTAGCCTCAGGGACACAGTATTATCAAAACTCTCATCACACAAAAGAGGACCTACTACTTAAGGAAGAAGCCCACCTGGAGACAAAGAAGTCAAAGGTATTTTGGGTTTACATTTGTCAAATTGTAAGACTACCTTTACTTTACATTAGTGCTGTTTTTGTCTTGATGAATTTTGAATGGATGTATTTTGCATCAAGTAAAGTTCTTGGCTGGGTGCATTTACTGCACACAGGTAGTGCTACTATTTACTAATATTAATGCAAAAGATGATGCATTCAATTTTTAATGCAGTGTTGCAAATATAGCACATTACAGATCTGGAAACATCAATTCTGGTACAAAAAAACTGTGCAAAACAGTTATCTTTTTTTTTTTTTACTTAAAAAATATGTTTAAGCATGTGCATTAAGAATAAAATGCCTTCTGCAAATAAAGATTTGGGGGAAAACAAGACTGAGAAAAAGGTTTGCATGTTATGACTATAAAATGTTTTAGACTAACACACATCTGTTTACCATTCACTCATTTGTACATTTTCCCACATTCTCTTGGACATTTTTGTGACAGTCAAGCTGACTTTGCTTATTGTTCAAATAAACACCATTGATAGATAATCAAATTCACTTCCAACATATGCATCCAACAGTTGGCTAAGTGCTGTGCAGGCTCAATCTGATTACTCAGCACTACTACAGCACTCCAAAGGAGTTCCCTGAGGCTAAAGCACTCCCACCCACATAGTAGCTCCATTCTAACCCAGGGGTGCTCAAAACACTAGCAGACACTTGAAGTCATACAAGCTCTGACAGGCACTAAAATCCAACCCTGAAGCCTGAGGAAGCTGAGGAGTCATTTATGAGATTTGAACTTTTAATCACATATCTTAGCAACTGTGCTGCATCACTGTTAAAGCATAGAAAATGTTGCTAACTGCATTTGTTGTGATCAGTTGAATTTTTTACCTGACAGAGAGCGACAGATTTCACTACTGACCATGATGACACCAATCTCTTCCTGCCTGCCGACACCCCTGAAAACACCCTCCCAATGCCAGGCGAGGGGGATGTTTCCGGTAAAGTAGTGATGCCTTTCATCACCTTCTCTGTAAAAGTAGTGATTAACCATTACATTTTTTTCAATGTTCGATGTTGATATTTAGAGTGCAGGGCTGCCGATGGTCGATATATAATGCTGATATCATTCTGTCTTTTTTATTTTGCATCTGGGAAATATAAATAAAAGCAAAATATTGTTGACTAAAATGATAGGTTTATCACTCGTGCCTTCATCTGCCCATACAGTAGTGAAACTGATATTAAGGGGAGCTCTAACATGGTTCTACAACAGCCACATTTATATGGCTGCCTGTAGATGTGCCATTTCTTTTGTTTACAGGCCTCTGGAGCACAGGTCAACAAAAAATATTAACTGGCCAGTCACTATGAAAAAGGAATGGTTTAAGACTGCTGTGCCTAAAGTAGGTCTTGACTGATATATCAGTTTCCCGATAACATTGGCCATTATGAAGGTTCTATGAAGTTATTTGTATCTGAAAAAATCCCAATCAGGAGAACTTGAACCAATACATTTCTGATACTGCTTTTTTTAAATGATTATTTTATATGATAATGAACATTGAACATGAGAAAAACTGCATTTAGGGATAAACAATTTATCAGCGGCTGATATATTACTTGCAAATAAACAGAATTTTTAAAAAATAATAATAATATAAGCCCTATATTGAAGTTATGGTAGAAAATTCCAAATTATAATTTGGTGTTTTATTTTTAACATTTTTTTTTTACATTCACTGTTTTACAGTCACTGTGAGCCTCCCTGTATTGTAGCATACATTTTACACTATATTACATTATTAGTATGATATTAGTATAGGCCATGATCAGGTGTTTATTTTTGGTAAATATATAATTCCCAGAAATTCCAAATTAATGAATCTCTGATATTGCTTTGACGTTTTCTATTCAATTATCCTTAACGAATCTGTAAAGTGAAACAAAATGCTAAATTCTGCCAATTTTAATGGTTTAATTATGAAACCACTCAAATGTTTGTTGATCCGACAGTTTAGCACCCTAGTAACAACAAAATAGAGTATGCACTGTATTATATACTACATACAAAGTGAAAACATTACATCACCAATGTAGTACAAACTTGTAACAAGTATTTGTTTCATCATCTTCCAGACCTTCCAACCTGCCTGCTGTGTGTGTGCTTGACTGGATCAGTGTATTGTGAAGAGGTTGACCCTGATATGACATCAGTGCCAGCTCTTCCTAAAGAGACGGCCTATCTGTATGCACGCTACAACAAGATCAAAAAGATAACCCAGAAAGATTTTGGAGATATTGGTGAGTTTCTCCTCAGTCCACTCTGCTTGTTTAGCCTACAGCCCAGATCTACAAGTTATAAACAGGAAAGTGGAACTAAGCATTAAAGATAAACAGCCGCATCAAAAAAAAAAAAAAATAAATAAAAAAAAAAATAAAAAAAACTCATGGAAATCATCCTTAGCAAATGCACGTAAAACAGGGAATTCACAAAACCCACTATATCATACATCCAGATTGTGCTGCTTTTATACAAGAGAGATTTCCAAACGTCAGCAGGGATATAATAAATGATCCCATCTGTAAACTGCTCTGTGCAATGCAGGATGTGTGTTGGGAAAAACAAGTACATGTGTTTATCCACTTTATCTGAAGCACTGTGGGAGGAAAAAAACCTGTCTTGGAAAGAGCAGCCAAGATGAAGGCTGTTTCTTTAGGCATCACTCACTGATGCCTAGATAGTTTAAATGAAGATTATTCACTGTTTACAATCATAGGCATGAAAAATAGATTACCTAACCATACAGTATATTTGTGAACCAGACGTCTCTTTCTCTTTTCTAGCCATTAAAGATGGGCAATATTGCAAAAAAAACATCATCATCATCATAATACTTCTTAAGACAATATGTAATCCTGAGGTTTGGGAACAACTTGCATTACATTAGTGCACATTTAAAAAGACCATTAAAAACTTTGGCAAAATAATCAATTTAAAAGTTGGGATTGTAAAAATGTAGGTATTAAAAAGTAGATAATGGCACATGCAGATACTATGCAGTTTATGCAGATAGTGGATGTTGTTTGCATACTCTCTGTTCTTCTTTTATGAGACATTTGATAGACAAGTTCATTGTTCAAGAAGTCCAGATGAAGGGCCCAGAGTGGCTCAACGGGCTAAGACGCTGACGCGATAACCAGAGGATCGCAAGCTTGAATTCCGGTCATGCTGTTCGCCATCGACAACTGGGGCCCAAGAGAGTCTCTTGGCTCATCTATCTCTCTGAGGGGATAGATGGCACTCTCTCCCCATCACTTTCACAATACAATGTCCAATGGTTCAGGCATCTACTGATTGGTCCATTGAAGCTGGGGTTCCTGCGCTTTCCTCCGAGCACGTTGGCTCCCTAGTGATGGTGTATCAGCAGTAGTTTGAAAAGAGGCAGTGGCCGCATCACATGCATCGGAAGAGGCTTGTGCTTGTCTTCACCCTCCTAGAGTCAGAGACATTGCAAAATGAGGGGCTCTAGCAGGTGGGATGGGTTAATTGGCTACTACCATATTGGGAGGGGAAAAACTGGCAAATACTAGAAGAAGAAAAAAGGCCAGATGATATAAACTCATAATAAACACAGAAAAGATTACTGTGAAATAATATTGAAATCAAAGTCATATTTCCCTCATTGCCTCCTAATGTCTTTGTCTACTCTAGTTACTTTGAAAAGGATTGATCTGACTGGGAACCTCATCTCTGAAATTGAGGATGGAGCTTTCTCAAAGCTAACACTGTTGGAGGAACTCTCTCTTGCTGAGAACCAGCTGGTGAGGCTTCCAATGTTACCACCCAAGTTAACCTCCTTCAACGCCAATCACAACCACCTCAAGACCAAAGGAGTTAAAGCGAATGTTTTCAAGGTACTGTGCCATGAATTATGTAATGCCTAACATGGTTCCACTCCACCCACTTGATGAAGCAGACACTAGACATCTGTCTGAATGTCAAGGGAAAAAAACATCTTGCTGAACAAGCACCTCTGTGTGTCGATGCTATAAATACATTGGTAGTCTTAAGTGTTGGCAAGAATATTTTGAAGTTTGTATTTTTTTAAAAGCCCTGCTTTGAGTACAAGAACCTTCATGTTCCTAAACTAACCAGTCCTGTGTGCTAAATATTCCCTACAGAAATTGACGAAACTCAGAAATCTTTATCTTGCACACAATCAGTTGGAGGCAGTTCCAGTGATTCCAGAGACTGTGCGCATATTTCACATTCAGGTAATTAATGAGCACTAATCAATTTTACTGTATATGGAAAAGTCTTGTATATTAAACTCAAATTCAGAATATCACAAAAACAAGGCAACACCTGCTTCTAGTTCATTTGTTATATCAAGTGTTTTTTCTGATCTTTTATTTTGGAATTGAGTAGGTCATGAATATGAAAACTGCAGAGCTATTTTTGACTGCTAAAGATTGCTAACTTTTTAATATATTAAAGAAAAGATATGCTATAACATTTAAAGAAGCAAAGGTTCAATACTAACTCCTAGTGCATCTACAAAAATCTGAGCATTGTACAAAAAGTTCATTGTTGTTCATTTAATAAAAAAGTAAACTGTCATATCTTTTATATTCATTATACGTAAAGTGACATTTCAAGCCTTTTTTGAAGTATTACTGTAAATCAGTTTGGCCATTAATTCATGAAAATCAGAAATCCAGAGTGCAAATTATTCAAATATTAAGTTTTAAATGATAAATGATATTCACATTTTCTGAAGATGCACCAGAAAATATTATCATTCAACTATACAACCAATAACCTTGTAGGAAATTTATATATACACAAGTATACAAAATCAGAACGTGCAAAGCTATTTTGTTCTCTTTTTTTGTACAGAACAACAACATTTCATCTGTTAATGCCGACACCTTCTGCAAAAGCAATGACACCTACTACATTCGCCCCAACATGAATGAGATCAGGATGGATGGAAACCCGGTCATCCTTGCACAGTATCCCAACAGCTTTACATGTCTCCAGTCTTTGCCAATTGGACGATACCAATGAAAATGTGTCATACAGGTCAACAAGTAGATACCGTTGTCTTTGCAAAGGCCTCAAAAGTAAACAAAAACGGACTGAAAATTATTTCATGTCCAGTTAGCCATAAAGAAGAAAAAGCAGCATTTTGACAAGATGATTATGTTATGTAAGTGCAAAAATTATGAAAATGTAAGAAAAAGTATGTTTCTTAAACTTGCTGTAAATGGAAGTTAAATATAAGTATATCCAGTGTATATATATCTCTTCCGGTGACAGCTGCTGCATAATAAATTCATGGCTTCCATAACAACTGGACTCAAACTTCCAGCATTCCTCTGAATTATGTGAATCCTGTTCAATTGTACTGTTCAAGAAGTCTTACTCTGGTTGAAATTAAGAAACATACTTAATTAAATTAATTAAGAGAGTGAAGCATTTACCCTATATATGCTTCCATATGGATGTCAGTCTATTCTGAAAACCATCTTTGAATTTTCAGAGAACTATTTATGAGATGCGATAGTGATTACTACCTATGTGTGAATCAAGTAGGCTGTACAGTAATGCATTATATTAAATCCCTATGCTATGTCTTTTGTAGTTATTTTAATAAATCTCAAGTTTTTTTTAAAGTTATGTCTCCATGCCTTCTTTCAATTAAGCATTCTGAAAGCACTGCAAGAGAGAGAAAACCCATTTCAAGTAGTCATAAAAACAATTTGCAATAAACTGCAAAGCAAACTCTTAGGTTGTGCACACAAAGAGATCTGGAAAATGTGGGTTAATATTATTCCATTCTGCTGGCCAAATTGGCAGACATCACAGCACTTTGCTCCAAGTAAATAATGGAATGGTTTCCATATTGCTTCTGCAGTTTTAATTCCAAATTTTCATTGCCATCATGTCATGGAATTTGTTCCTATTTCGACATAAACCATACTCTGAGCAATCTCTTTCAACATTAAGAAGGCATCATGAAAGAGCCATTAAGCACTGAGGAGTTTGTGAAATTAACAGTAAGATAAATGGTCAGAAAAAGAAATAGTAGACAAGAAAGCCTCGCAAAGAGCAGAATAATGTTAAGCTATTCCCCATATTACAGAAGAATCTTTAATGCACTGCTCTTTAAATGGTCATTATTCATTTCAACTGGAACTCCTAGGCCTATTCATTGTTTGAGAATCCATAAATACAAACACAATAAAATATTTCAGAGAGCTGAAAAAAATCCATGAATAATCAACCATTTCTTTTCTAGAACTCAAAGAGGCTGTTAAAAAAGACAAATACCTATTAAAGCAATACTTTTCAGCTAATACTTTACACTCCCTTTCAGTGATCCTTCAAATACTATTCAGACCCTTCTTTAGCATCTCTCAGGATATAAAAGAATATATGGTTCACAGGGACATAAACATTACGATCAATATGCTGATATACTTAATGTGCTACTGGTCCTCCATCTGCCATCAAATCAGCTCCAACCCACCAAAGCATGGACTCTACAAGACATCTGAAGGTGTCCTGTTTTATCTAGCACCAATATGTTAACAATCCTATAAGCTAGAGCCATCGCAGATCAAGCTTGTTCCAGAACATCCTGCTCAACTGGATTAAGAAATTGGAGGACACTGCCTGTAAGTACTCATCACTACTGACCACAAGACTATCCTTTTCAGAGATGCTCTGACCTTAACAATCTGGCCAAGGTTACTCAGGTCTTCATTTCCCTCATGAATATGAGAACTCTGTGAACACTATTATTAAATAACATCATTTGCTTCATATGAAACTACTTCTCAGTCAAGCCAAGTCTGTTCTAGTTGGATTCATTTCTACAGACTTGAGCGTCGACAACTGGAGAGAAAATAGGGGCAGATGTTTTACCTCCTGATCAAGTGTCGGGCCAGTTGTATATCAAACTTTTTTTTTTTTTTAAACACAACTCTGGAAATGAACAAGGCTATACCAAAAGCCAATGAAAATGACAGCAAAGCTTAAACACAAGAGTTTGATAAAGAGAAACAGCAAGCATATGTTCACTCATGCAGTGGTACAATGGAGAACAAGCTAATTGTACTGTAACAGGAGAACAAACACCTGCACATGCATGTTACATGCAATATGGGCTGTACAGAATATGAGCAATATACAGTTGCAAAAAAAAGTGTGAACCCTTTGGGATTACTTGGATTTTTGCATAAATTGGTCATTAAATGAATTCTATTCTTCATCTAAGTCACAACAAAAGACAAACACAGTCAGCTTAAACTAATACCGCACAAAAAATATTTTCATGATTTTATTGAACATAACATGTAAACATTCACAGTGCAGGCTAAAAAAAAGTATGTGAACGTTTAGGCTAACTACTTCTCCAAGAGCTACCTGGAGCCAAAAGTCAGTCAACCTGGAGTCAATCAATGTGATGAGATAGGATGTGTTGGTTAAAGCTGCTTTGCCCTATAAAAAACACACACCAGTTTTGAGTTGGCTGCTCTCAAGAAGTATTGCCTGATGTCAACCATGCCTCACATAAAAGAGCTCCTTTCAAAGACCTGCGCACCTTCACAAAACACATACAATCAAGAATTGTTGACTTGCATGAAACTTAAAGGGATTAGAAAAAGTATCTATAAAAGCCTTGATGTTCATGTGTCAACTGTAAGACAGACTGTCTACAAATGGAGAAAGTTCAGCACTGTTGCTGCTCTCCCTAGGCATGGTTGTACTGTAAAGATGACTACAAGAGCACAGTGCAGAATGCTCAGTGAGGTGAAGAAGAATCCTAGAGAGACAGCTAAAAACTTACAGAAATATCTGGTACATGCTAACATTTTTGTTGACAAATCTACAATAAGTAAAACATTAAACAAGAATGTAGTTCATGAAAAGACATAATGGAAGAAGCCACTTCTGTCCAAAAAAAAAACAAAAAAACATTGCTGCACATTTGAAGTTGGAAAAAGAACACCTGTATGATCCCACAGCACTACTGGCAAAATGTGGGCTGATGAAACCAAAATTGAGTTGTTTGGAAAGAATACGCAATGCTATGTAATTGCAGGATTCTAACAAATTATGTAATAAGGTGGCAAGTTACTGAAAACAGTAAATAGTAAATGAAACCACTGGTGTATTATCTTGTCCCTGTGTTAACTAACTGGAGTCGATACAAAACCAAAATTCTGCAAAACACTTATATAACTCTACAAGATTTTATTCAAGAAACAAAACTAAACATATCCCAGAAACCTTAAAGGGTCCACTTTTCAAATACATTTAGGTTGAATCTGAATATATTTTTAGATTCTTGTGAGAGAAGCATATATAAGCAGAGACTCATTTTTCTCCACGAGTCAGAGTGTGGAGCTTGTTTTCCCACCCACTGACACAATCTGCCATTAATATGAAAACGTCGTAATTTCAGACATGCCAGTGGAGGATTACCCAGACAAGGTGTGCCCAAGACTGCTGAAGGCTTGCGCGTCTGAGCTTGTGGAACCTCTGAAGCACATCTTCAACCTGTGTCTGCAGGTTGGAAGACATCATGCCTGGTTTCTGTGCCAAAGAAAATGTGCACCAGCTCACCAAATTACATTACACATTATGAAGACCATGGAACGCCTGCTCCTCCATCTACTTAGAGCCCAGATCCAACAAGCACTGGATCCCTTACAGTTTGTCTATCAGGAGAAGGTGGGAGTAGAGGATGCTGTACTCTACCTGCTACACCGAAATTATTACTACCTGGATAAGGGGAATGGCACTATGAGAATAATGTTTTTTTCCCCAGTGCCTTTAACATCATACAGACCTTTCTTCTGAGAGACAAGTTGGACAGGATGCAGGTCAACCTACACCTTGTAACCTGAATTACGGAGTACCTCACAGGCAGACCACATGATTTCGCTTTTACTGTTCACACTTTACACATCTGACTTTCAATACAACTCTGAGACATGTCATGTTCAGAAATTCTCAGATGACACGGCCATTGTTGGATGTGTTAGGACTGGACAGGAGATTGAGTACAGGAGACTGGTGGATGACTTTGTTGCATGGTGCCAACTGAACCATCTGCAGCTGAACGCATCCAAAACTAAGGAGATGGAAGAGGATTGTCATAGGTCTGAACTACCCCCACAGTAGGTCTTCATTAAGGGGGCTGATATTGAAGTGGTCAAGAGTGGAGCTGGACCCTCTGACAACAGTGACAGAGGGAAGGACTTTGGACAAACTGCTTTCTATCATGGACAATGACACTCAGCCATTACACACCACCATCATGAAACAGAGGAGTCTGTTCAGTGGAAGGCTGCGGTCTCCAGTCATCATTTGTTCCAAGAGCCATCAGACTTTTTTTAACTCTGCCCAGGGTGAATAGGGGGAGGCCACTATTAATCTTAATCTCATTCTTAAGACAGTTTTACAGTAATCATTACATATGTTTGTATGCACGTGTTGGTCGCAAAGGAGTATTCATATTCAATGTATACTTGCACAGTAAATTTTATAGACTCTGGATATACACTTTTCAGATCAGGTCACTTTTCACTATATACGCCATGTTAACTTTTTTTATTGAAATTTTTTATTATGTGTCTTATATATTATATATTTAGTGTACTTTTACTGTGTGGAATATACTGTGTTTTTCTAAGCTACTGGTTGCCTTAATTTCCCTCTGGATCAATAAAGCATTTATCTATCCACCTAAAATATAGATTTACAACAGTCTTACTGTTTTGACACTGTTGTTGCTGAGTTTGAGCTGAACAAAAGCATGTGTAACACTTTTGAAAAAAATAATTTTAGATGGGTGTAATTTGTAAAGGTCAGACTGTCAGACTACTTCAAAGTGTCTGAAAAAACCAGATTGTTAATGGTTGCCAAAAACATTCCCTATCCAGAGTAAAATCTCTGGAAAGCATAGCATCTCATCTTCGCTGATTGCTAATATGCTCCCACAGTTGCATTTCCCATGGTTTCATCTTAATGTTTTATTTACAGCTATTGTTGAAATGCTGGTCATGCTGCTCAATTCAAACAGAAGAAATTTGCTTAATCAACATGGTGAGTTTTTATAAACAATTTCATAATGACTAACATACATGAAAAAATTTGACAACAAAGAAGAGTTCAATCCATGAGCTTCTTTCTGTCAAACAGGTGCTATTGCTTGGCAGAAGTGCTGTTTTTGTGCCACTAATTATGGAGCTGAAAGATAGGACTAAATAAACTAAAATTAACAAATTAATACAAGAAGTAAATGAACAATTGAATACAAAAAAGTAAAGGCCATAGGAAAGAAATTACCGTACATATATTTTCCCTTAAAATGATACATTCTCTCAGTTCAAACTTTTGATCTGTGATTTGTGTTCTATTCTGAATAAAATATTAGATTTTGGCACCTCCACATCATTGCATTCAGTTTTTATTCAGTTTGTTTAGTGTCCCAACGTTTTTGAAATCCGGTTTGTACAGTGAGGAAAATAAGTATTTGAACACCCTGCGAATTTGCAAGTTCTCCCACTTAGAAATCATGGAGGGGTCTGAAATTTTCATCTTAGGTGCATGTCCACTGTGAGAGACATAATCTAAAAGAAAAAATCAGGAAATCACAATGTATGATTTTTTAATAATTTATTTGTGTGTTACTGCTGCAAATAAGTATTGGAACACTTGTGAAAATCAATGTTAATATTTGTTACTGTAGCCTTTACAGAGGTCAAACATTTCCTGTAGTTTTTCACCAGGTTTGCACACACTGCAGCAGGGATTGTGGCCCATTCCTCCACACAGATCTTCTCCAGATCAGTCAGGTTTCTGGGCTGTTGCTGAGAAACATGGAGTTTGAACTCACTCCAAAGATTTTCTATAGGGTTTAGGTCTGGAGACTGGCTAGGCCACTCCAGAACCTTGACATGCTTCTTACGGAGCCACTCCTTGGTTATCCTGGCTGTGTGCTTTGGGTCATTGTCATGTTGTAAGACTCAGCCAGGACCCATCTTCAATGCTCTAACTGAGGGAAGGAGGTTGTTCCCCAAAATCTCGCAATACATGGCCCCGGTCATCCTCTCCTTAATACAGTGCAGTCATCCTGTCCCATGTGCAGAAAAACACCCCCAAAACATGATGCTTCCACCCCCATGCTTCACAGTAGGGATGGTGTTTTTGGGATGGTACTCATCATTCTTCATCCTCCAAACACGGCGAATGGAATTAAGACCAAAAAGTTCTATTTTGGTCTCATCTGACCACAGCACTTTCTCTCATGATTCCTCTGGATTATCCAAATGGTCATGGGCAAACTTAAGACGGGCCTGGACGTGTGCTGATTTAAGCAGGGGAACCTTCCTTGCCATGCATGACTTTAAACCATGATGTCTTAGTGTTTTAGCCACAGTAACCTTGGAAACAGTGGTGCCAGCTCTCTTCAGGTCATTGACCAGCTCCTCCCATGTAGTTCTGGGCCGATTCCTCACCTCTCTTAGGATCATTGATACACCATGAGGTGAGTCATGTTTAACTTCTTCCATTTTCTAATAATTGCTCCAACAGTTGATCTTTTTTCACCAAGCTGCTTGGCAATTGCCCCGTAGCCCTCATCAGCCTTGAGAAGGTTTACAATCTTGTCTCTGGTGTCTTTGGACAGCTCTTTGGTCTTAGCCATGTTAGTAGTTAGAGTCTTACTGATTGTGTGGGGTGGGCAGGTGTCTATGCAGCTATCGACCTCAAACAGGTGCTTCTACTTTAGGTCTTTGAGGGCCAGAATGTTTGCTGATTGGCAGGTGTTCAAATACTTATTTTCAGCAGTAGCACACAAATAAATTATTTTAAAAATCATACATTGTGATTTCCGGATTTTTTCTTTTAGATTATGTCTCTGACAGTGGACATGCACCTAAGATGAAAATTTCAAACCCCTCCATGATTTCTAAGTGGGAGCACTTGCAAATTCGCAGCGTGTTCAAATACTTATTTTTCTCACTGTATATACACTTTTATAAAATCATAAATAAACATCTAAAATATTAAGTAATAAAGCTTTATATTACTTTAGGACTACACAAGACAATGTGAATCTAGCACCACCCAATCATAGTTTATTATAATAGCAATGTGGCTTAGGTATTAATTGTATGTTACTGGAATGTGTATAAAAAAAATACCACCACCTGAAAACAATCCTTTTTCCATGGCCATAATCCTACCCCACCCACACTTGAATTAGCCTGTTCCCTGCCAAGCAGAACAGTAGTGATCAGAGGAAGAACATGTTCCAGATTTTGGTGTGGTGCCCTACCTCACTAAGACACTGTCGCCTCAGGTTTAATAAGTGGCTACTGTACTGCAGAATACTGGCTGCTCCCATTATGACTCCAACACTCCCCCCACGCCACCCCAAAACCATAGTCTGAAGGCCCCCAAAGCTCAGAGTAGAGGTCTGGAAAAGCTCAGCCATCTATGATTAAAAGATACGATCAAATGACTACTCCCAAGTCTCAGTCTGCACTAGTGCCCCAGGTACTTTACTGCATGAACAAACACAGCTCCTGTTATTTGCATTAGTCACACCAGGGACCATCTTTAAAATTCCTCAACACTCGTGGGCTGCCCTGGAATAGTATGTTGTGAATGTATTCTGGGAATACTTGTGCAGATTTTAAGTACAACAGCTTGTCTTTTTGACTCTTCTTAAGGAAAATAATACCAGTGTGCACTTCAACCATTCAAGCAGAAATGAAAACATTCACTGTTCCTAAAAAGACGTGTGAGTGCTGGGGTCATCAGCTTTGTGTCTTTGTCCCTCAAAAAATGAAGCTTATTCACATTTCTAGAGTGAACAACCACAGCTTTGGACACCAGGCTACAAGATATGAGAGACGGCACAAAGGAAACGTAAACACAGTGCACGTGACAGGAACAAGACAGGGCTTTGACAGGAGGTATCATATCACCTTGCTTGGAGTAAAGCAATATAACTCTATATGTTGAATCAAAACCTCTCTATCGTGATATGTATTATGTCAACAATAAGATTTGCAAATAAATCAATCAAATGTATTAAATGATAAACCTTCTTTCTGTTTTAATCACAAACCTACGGTGGCTGAGACCTAATGCGCTGCAGATTCACAAACATGCTGCAAATATAGAAAACACTTTCATCAAGTTTTCTTCTATTAACCATGGTTGCCTCCAAGGAAACGTGCAGTCATGACTGCTATGCATCAAAAGCTTTTCACAGGCCAGAACATTGCTGCTTGTAAGATTGCACCCCAAACAACGATTTAATGAATCATTAAGAACTTCAAGGAGAGTGGTCAGGACCATCTCCTAAAGAGGATGCAGCTACAAGATCAGGACACCACCAGTGCAGAGCTTGCTCAGGAATGGCAGAGGGCAGGTGTGAGTGCATCTGAACGCACAGTGAGATGAAGGCTTTTGGAAGATGACTTGGTGTCAAGGGCAGCAAAGAAGCCACTTCTCTCTAAGAAAAACATCAAGGACAGAGTGACATTCTGCAGGAAGTATAGGGATTGGCCTGCAGAGGACTGGGGTAAAGTTATTTTCTCTGATGAAGCCCCCTTCAGACTGTTTGGGACATCTGGAAAAATGAGAAGGAAAGGTGAGCATTACCATGAGACCTGCGTCATGCAAAAAGTGAAGCATCCTGAGAGCATTCATGTGTGAGGTTGCTTCTCACCCACAGGAATGAGTTCGCTCAAAATTTGCCAAAGAATGAATGGTATTAAAACATCCTCCAAGGTCAACTTCTGCCAACGACCCAGGAGCAATTTGTTGATGATCAGTGTTATTTCCAGCATGATGGAGCACCATGTCACAAGACAAAAGTAGTGGTGGGGTGACGCGTCGACATAATCGACGTAATCGACTTCAAAAATATGTCGATTTGCAAAAATGCGCGGCGACGCGTTTCCAAGATGGCCACACCCACTAAAAACATGGATTTCTCCGGGGAGCAGGCTGTGGCTAAAAAACTCGCACACGGGCATCTTAAGTTTGGGAGTACTTTGGACAGAGACCGAACAATGTGGTGCTATGTAAGCTTTGCCAAATCTAGATGGCTTATCACAGCAGCACGACCGCTATGCACGAGCACCTGAAGCGCAAGCATCCCGGAGCGCTTCGTCAAGACGGCAGCGAGACACCACCTTAAGTTCTGTTTATTTGTTGTCTCCACCCTAGCATATTATATATTACAAATATTAGCATGTGTTACTAATGTGCACGTTAGTAGTAGTCACTATAAAGTAGTCACCTTTACTGCTATCAGGGCCTGAATTTCAGCGCGGGAAATGCGCACTATTTATTTGATTTCCGCAATTTTAGCCTTAATAATGCGGGAAACTCCCGCAAATAATTACAGCAAAAACGTTCAGCGAAACATTAGCTCGGTTTGGATTGTGAGACGGACGGATGGTCGGGCTTCCGTACTGGACGCTGCACTCGGCGCGCGCTCACTCTTCCTCTGTCTACAGAGCTACGAGAACCTTCTGCTTTAGAGGTGTTTCTCTCAACTTTCAGAACCAACACAGTCACTGATAAGAACTTGTGCAACGTAAACACGGAGCGCTGGCTAAAACGCAAATCTCCATCGTCTGAAATTGAACCCGCTCAAAAAATAGCACCACCAGAATCCGACTCCCCTTCACGTGCACGAGCATCACACAGCAGTGCAGAGCACATCGTACTCGCTGTTTCTGTTGTTTCTGTATTTAAAGAACTATTTTTATTGTCATTACGTTCACAGAAAA
>BRDA01002889.1:39696-78085 GCA_036984385.1 Crenuchus spilurus | reverse complement strand
CTGTTTCAGTAAAACTAAAAGACAGTGAAAGGTGTCTGAACTGTCAGTTGTGTGGGGTTTTGAGTTTGTTTTTGAAGGAGGAGAGTGAGTCTGAATGTCTGTTTAATGAGGGGAGGGGCTTCCAGAGGGCTGCTGTAAAATGTTCCTTTGAGTAACTTACGTTTTGAGGCCTAAAGAAGACCCTTATGTCCATTTTCCTTCTTTTAGACATCATGCTACTCACCTAATTACCAAACACACACATACGCGCGTGCGCGCACACACACACACAGATTCAAATGGTAAATTAAACCTCTGATATTAAATCTGTCTGGCTGACATGACCCAGGCAGAATAAACGCACATTAAAAACTTACAGCATCGGGCGATTCCTGGACAACGAATTTACAAACCAGTTCACGCGCGTGCACGCTGACTACAAGATGGATTGACAGCCGCGGCGGCCAATCACGCGTTAGCAAGAAACGGCAGAGCCAATCACTGAGCTTGTAAGGTGGCAGGTGGGTGGTCTAGATGGAAACTAGTTTCTGCTTGAGCAGTCATTTTCTGCTGGGTCCTAGCGCCTGATCCGTCACTATTTAATATAGCGTGACATTGTTTTTTAACCGTAAAAACTGCAGGGGACTAAAACTGGCTTTTGAAAAAGTGCAGGGGACATGTCCCCCCTGTCCCGCCCCCCCCCCCCCAAATTACGTCCATGATCATGGTAATGTTTAAAAAGCATGTTTCTACCATGATAGTATTACCACTGAATGCTAAGCTTCCTTTACTTGTTACCTACATTAGATTTATATATCTATTTCAACTCTAAAGAAGCAAACTTCAGAGCCTGAGCATCGTGGCTGCTTAGCTATATTTAGTGAGAAATTGTGTAAATTTGAATTTTCTTCAAACCTTAACTAAGGCCAATTGCTTATAAACTGGACGTTAGAAAGTGTTTTTCTCCCACAGCTCTGCCAGAGGATGTCATTAAGATGGCCAAAGATGTCAAACCAGTGACAGAGATCCAGCAAAACGGTAACGACTTCGTAATTACCTCCAAGACTCCTGGAAAATCTGTCACCAACTCCTTCACCATCGGCAAGGAGGCTGATATCACCACCATGGATGGAAGGAAGCTCAAGGTGACTCCTTACCTCTGATCACTTCTGTTGTGTTTATTTCAGCCATTTTTTCAGCATTTACAGCAAATCCAATAATCCTGTTTTACTCAGCACCAAAGTGTTCATCTACTGTTAGCATATCTATCCATCCCTCCGTAATTCTTAAGTCCAACTTATTTCATTAATTTGAACATTATCTACACCTCTATGTATGCTAAATTGTCAATGTATGTTTTAAAACACATTTTTACATGTATATTTTTTAATGTATATATTTTAACAATTGTACATTATTTTAGAAAAAGGTGAATTTCCCATTTAATGGAATCATTTTGTGAGAGTTGAATCAGAGTATTCTTAAAACTGAACACTTGTACTTTCACTCAGTTACATTTTCCTTTACATTGACTTTTTATTTCATTATAATGCAGTTAATTTACTCTATTACTAAATAAGGTAAAGCATGGCAATGATAATGCGACTAACAGCTAAAAATAGAATTTTCAGAACTGGAAACATTTTTAAAGTTTAAATAATCATCCTACTGTATTCTGCACATTTCTGAGAAGATTTAGGTGCTACCACAACTGCTAATACAGTTAAAATTACAGTAGCTCAGGCTTTAGTCAGCTTTTTTGGGGAAAATATTGTCCCATTTACTTAAATAATCCTCTATTAGCCCCACAGTGGGTAAATTTTACCCATCCCTGCAGTGAAACACACGTGTGTGGGCAGGCAGGAGAGCAGTTGGGGATTAGGTGCCTTGCAGTGATCAAGCCAGCCCTCTTCCGGTCACAAGACCAGATGCGTAACGGTCAGGCCATGGTTTCCCCTATTGTTCATCCACATGGGTTTTCTCAGTCTGCCCACATGACTCACCGCTATTTCACTAAAATAAAGCACTCATTCACTCATGCGTTCTTCGTTAATTCTGGCTTTGTTTGTCCTTGTTTCTCGTTGATAACGCTCAAAACAAACTAATACCAGTCACATTAAAGCGATGGCGCTACCACCTGGAAACAGGTGCTAAAACAAACAGCGGCCGAGAACCCCGAAAACAGGTGTACAAAACAAAGGCTGCCGGCTGGACCACACCAGCACGCTCTAAACCGGAGCGCAAACCCGTAATAGTTATGTTAAATGCTCATTTATCCATTTCATTAGTCTTTTGTATTTATTTCTCATTGTGTTCTCTATGTAAAACTATAATTATTCTATATAAAATGTATTTTTGTTAATATTTTGTCTGGAACTAATTAATTGGATTTACATTACTTCTTACGGGAAATATTGCTTCACTTATCGTTCGTTTCAGTTATCATCAGGCACTTTAGAACTGTATAAGTATATACTGACTCTGTGCTTGCACACTCAGAAATGTTTTGATGCACTGAAGTTTCCTTGCTAACAGTAGTGATGATGATGATGATGATGATGATGATGTTGATGCTTCAGTCTGGTTCTGGTTGTGATTTTGACTTGTGACCCCTGCTCTCTGCAGTGCACTGTGAAGATGGAGGGAGGAAAACTCATCTGTCAGACAGAGAAGTTCACACACTTGCAGGAGATCAAAGGAGGGGAGATGATTGAGGTGTGTACATTAAAAGGAACGGATAACTCACAAATCATATTTATATAACTCTCCATTTCATCTTATTTGTCTGGAGCCCAAACTGAATTCCTATAGAACTTCAAGAACTTCCTGGAGCTTTGAGTTCTAACGAAGAATAGCCTCAACCCAATAGTCAGTCGTGGCCATGTGTTTAGGGATTTGGCCTTGTGACCAGAAGGTTGCTGGTTCGATCTCTGGGCAGGTCACGACTGTAGTGTGTTTGAGGTCACGACTGTAGTGTGTTTGAGCACCTAACCCATAAGTGTCTAAGTCACCCTGAAAAAGATTGTCTGCTAAATACCTCCAATGTCAGTGTAGTCACCTAAATTACCCAGCATGTATCTCTCAAACCAGATCTAGCTGATATTTCTTTTACTTACTTTATTATGATTTTCTTCCTCATCTGTTCTTCTGTTTTATTTATTTACATTTCTGACATTTTCTTTCCCCTCATCAGACTCTGACCGTAGGAGGGACCACCATGGTCAGGAGGAGTAAAAAGGTGTGAGGTGACTTGTTTGTGGTTTGAAACATCTATGTAAATAAACAAGTTGTTTATCAGAATGACCTGTTCATGCATTTTTCTTATTTCACATAATCTCTGATTCCATCACACTGATGGTGAATGAGTAGTGTTCACACTCACAGGGTGCTGGACTAGTTAGTTTTCATTACTATGACTTGCTATGACATTACTGTAAAATATTACATCATTATTGTTAGATATTTTATTGATATTTTTGAGATACTAAGTCATTATTTTGAGAGTAAGATTTCTCATTGTGTTGAGGTATTAAGTCATTCTGAGATATTATTTCAATACGTTGAGATGTCTCATTATTTGAGATATTGTCATTATCTTATATCAACAATATATCTTATTGTTTTAAGGTAGGAAGTCATAACCTTGAGATATTAAAGCTTTATTTTGATATAGTAAGTCATTAGTTTGAGAATACATTATTGACATTCCATCCATCTATTATCTTAATCCAGTTCAGGGTCACAGTGAGTCCCCTACCCCTTCATTGCATGCTGGGCAAGGCATTCCACTATTTTAACTATAGCCTACATACAAACACACACAGACTCACACCAGGACCATTTAGAGCAGGGGTGTTAACTCCAGTACTGGAAGGTTGCATTCCTGACATATCCCCTGCACTTTTTCAAAAAGCAGTTTTGGTTCTCTACAGATTCTTCCATCCAAAAACAATGTTATGCTATATTAAATGAAGACAGGTCGAGCACTACAACTCAGCAAAAAATGGCCACTTAATCAGAAGCCCATTTCCCTTTAGACCGACCACAAGCACACCGATTGCCTCTGCCATTTCTTGCTAACGTGTGATTGGCCATCCCAGCTGCCATGCCATCAAGCAGTGTCTGGACTTGTAAACCATTTTTTTGCATGTTGGCCAGCAGTTCACTTGCCACTGTTAAGTTGTTAACATGTTGGATGTTTGTTCTGTGTAATGTCAGCTAGGTGGATTCTATTGTCAGAGGTTTCATATTAAAATCCATTAACATTTGAATCTGTGTCTGTGTACCTGCATCTAGTCTGTGATAAGCTATCATTTACATACCTCTATGTTTAACTATTGTAAAAATAATTCTGAATTTCTGCTCATTTTTACTCAAAAATAAGGTATAATTTTATGTAAATGAGGTCTATTGACCATACAGTCCAAAAATAAGTGTAAAATTGGTGTTAATAATGAGTTGAAGTTGACTAACAAGGTGGAGCACAGAATTGGGTGATAATTTTATGCTACATGATTAATACACATTTTATTTTTAATAATGATTAATCGTTATTATTATTATATTATTAATAGTAACTAGTATTTATTAATAAAATATTATGAATAGTAATGTTTAACTAATGTATTAATATTTATTAATAACAATAATGTAATTCATGTTCAAGCCCGCATTGCACCATAACCATAACTACTTGTATAAAAAGGTTTGATCAGGGCCCCCAGACATAACATTGCTTGGGGCATAGACATTAGACCCCTCATTTACTGGGTTGGCCCGCTGATGTAACGTAACTGTGTGTCCGCCATATTGGAGGAGGCAAAGCTGCGCTGTACAAGTGAATGGACTGAACTTCATAAATCGCCTTTCTACAAAGTTATTTAAGCTAGTGCATTCATTCACACATTCAGATGTGCACTAATATACACTGGGAAACTTTTAGGCACAAAAAATAATTTTGTTTTCAAAATGTTAGAATGGCCAAATACGATCAAGAACAATTCGTCAATCTTACCTGTGAAAGGTAATCCCATGTGATCCTGTATTGACTGTAAAATGGTTCGAAAAAACTCCACGCAGCACCAGAGTGCAGCATCTCTCTCGTTATTTTGGTCACTTTTGCCCCCTCCAATATGGCGGCGACGTTGACACACGAGTCAGCGCTCAATGCGGCGTCTAGGTATATATGTCTATGGCTTGGGGTCCCAGAATTCGCCCTTAGAAAGAAGAAAAGATTATACACAATTATAGACAATTATACACAATATAAGAGCATTACAATGATTAAAACACAATAAGTGTTTTAAAGTAGTGTTCACTGTGCTCGACAAAGAGATGGGTTATAGTGACAAATAATATTAAAAGGTTTTATGTGCAATTTACAGTAAAAACACATTTATTATTGTGTTAATGAACCATTTCATTTACTCAAAGTATTCGTTCATCTGCGCATGTGCGACTGCTTAGTTTCTACGCATGCGTAATGTGACCTTGGCGACACGCGGCGTAGATTCGGCGGAAAAATACGGAAAGGTTGAAGCAGCTGCGCTAATAAACACATAAAGGCTGAAAATACAGAAATACATATTTTTACTGAGACATGGCGCGATATCTGAGACCCCCAAACACTTCTCTCTTCATCAGGAATATATCTGATGAAAGCAGGTAGGTCTGCAGGAGCGAACTGGGCGTTTTATTTGCATTTTTGACCACACAAACGTAACGTTAGCTACAGTTAGCTTAGCATTGTACAAATGGTCGGTTTTATTTCAGGTGATTTTTACACAGTTAAGCTTTTATTCAGTAAATAGCCGCTTAGGTTTTATATGTGTAATTTATTATAGCTTAAAATACGTATTCGTCTCTAAAGCTGCGGATGTTTCCAAATAAGGAAAAACGCAGATATGCTAATGGGGCTAACAGCTAAAAATAAACCACACTAATGAACGAACGTTCGCCGAGCTGGAAACGTTTTTTGTTTATTAATATTACAATTATTGCTGTATTCTGCACCTCTCTGAGAAGATATATGTGCTACCACAACTGCTAATACAGTTCAAATAAAAGATTAGCTTAGCTAAGCGCTGTCGTTTAGTAGTAGGAGCATAGCTACGTGGGCTGCTCTGGTTGTATTTAGCGACTTATCTGACCTTACTCGATGCATATTTGTCCACCTACTGCGGAATGTTTCACTCAAAAGTCATTTACACAGCAATAGCTGATTTTATCCCAGACACATTTGGAGTCCAAATTAATCTTCTTTGGTTTAGAACCAGGCTGTAAGACTAGACCTGAATAGTCACATAAATCACTCTCGTTTCTGTACAAACAGTGACATTTCACTCAGACCTGATATAGAGCTTAATTAAGTTATCTTGGACTAGTCAAAGTCGTTCAGGACACAGTATGTCTTACTCAGAGCCTTAAAAAATAGGACAAAAAAACAACTGTTACTGCATGTAGCAATGAAGTTTATCATTTTTGAAGCGCACAATATTTCATACTGTGTCCTAAACCATGTAGACCTGACTGATTTAAGATGTAGAAAGATGCATTTTCACAGAAATGACTGGACTGTTTAAGTGATTGTTGAGTTCTAGTGTTTGCCAACCTTGCAGGTCAAGTTATTATTATTATTATTAGTAGTAGTAGTTTGGTTTTGAACTCAAGAAGGTAAATTTGGACTCCAAGCATGTGCTGGTTGATCAGCTACATCTGAGGTAAGTGTAGACTTTTTTTAATTGTGATTTCTGAGTGAACTGTTTCTTTTCTTTTTTGTTGTTTTATGGTGGTTTTAGGGTCATGGACTGTACATTATTTTAACTTCATTCTAACATTTTCCCTCTGTAGGTGAGTTGGCACACAGACTATTAATTGCTCTTGAAACAAGTATATAAATATGCCAAAATTAAGAAATGCTTAGAGATTAGATTTTGTGCTTTTGTGAATGCAGAAAGTAACAGCAAATCTTCTCACTAATAAATTATGACTCACACAAAGGGGTTTCTCAGTATGTTGAATATTTGTACTAAATACTTTTCTCCAAGGGATTTTTTTTTATTACCACTCCCAAAAATTATGTGGACAAAACATACTTAGACATACATATGATGTTTGCTTGATGCTAAAGGGCTCTTAAAAATATTTTTTGATTAACATTAATGTAAGCATAGCTGAGGTATTGTCTTTACGCTAACCCAAGTTGGAGTTGTTCAGAGACATCAGATAAATGAGTAAATTATCATTTCATGGTGCTTTAGGCCAGAGGATTTGCGTCGTGAGTTTGGTCGTTATGGGCCTATTGTAGATGTCTACATTCCAGTTGACTTCTATTCTCGTCGACCAAGAGGATTTGCATACATTCAATATCCTTTGTACGCAAAATGTTGGAGTAAGATGGTCGTGGGCTAAAGGACTACTCCATGAAGTGATCATATTCAGCCAAATTTCCACTGACCTCAGGTGTAGTCTATCAGCCAAGGCATGTTTGGATTTTACTTCTTTAGTTTAGAACAGGAGCTGTGACTTGCTAACACACACCAGAACTCAATAGTTTTCAGATTTAGCTCACACAGACTGGCTTGGGTGACGCTACACACATTTTATAACAGTAACAAAACTGCTGCTATATGAAATGTCTGCCTGTAACAGTGAATGTTTTTTTTATTATTTCAGTAAGTTGTACTGTGCCCTAAATCATGTTCACTAGTTTGTGAGGCCTTCATTAAAATCTGGATGTGGTTAAGAGAAGTTTCTACAGAATTCACTGGGCTTTTTAGTTTGATGACTGTTGATCTCTCAAGTTTGGTAGCAACATTTGCTTCACAGCTCCAGTTCTAAACTTAAAGAAGCAAAGTTTTGACTCCAAATAAGTGGAAAATTGGGCAAATGTGGTTTCAGGTTGAACCGTTTCTTTAATGATTTTATTTATTTTATTTTTTTTGAGATCGTGCCTTTTACAGGTTTGAAACATGACATTGTGAAATATAATTTGACTGTGTTTTGGGCATTGTCTCCTAACTGATATTTCTTCTGTTGTCTCAGAAAATGTAAAGACATACAGTTCTGGAGACCTTCCCTACAAAGAATATTTAAGAGTAAAGGCTGAAGTAGAGTAGATTGAAGCCAAAGGGACCGTAAGGATTCAGGCGGCAAGAAATAGAGGGGAGAGAGAAAGTTAAAGCTTGAAGATTCAAAGAGGGGACCAAAGTGGGAGTCAAGGCCACAGAGAGAGGAAAAGAGAAAAAGATAATGAGGCAAAGACAAGCGGGA
Organism: Crenuchus spilurus; assembly: GCA_036984385.1. Classification (NCBI taxonomy): domain Eukaryota; kingdom Metazoa; phylum Chordata; class Actinopteri; order Characiformes; family Crenuchidae; genus Crenuchus; species Crenuchus spilurus. The sequence continues at coordinate 69,835 of BRDA01002889.1, read as the reverse complement.
ACCCCCCCCAAGTCCTTCTGGGAAGCGATTAAAAAGAATAAAGGTCAAGCTCAAGCTCAAAGGTCAAGCATGTTAAAGGTAACAAGTATTAATTTTTGTATCCTACCTTTTGCTGGAGTATCTGCATTCTTCCTTTTTTGTTGCAAAGACAGTTTTCTAATATTACGTGTATGTCTGACATGCAATCCACATTTTTCAGACTTGATTGATGCTAATTTTGTAATTTTTATATGCAGAAATTCCACCAATTACACCTAAACAAAGACATTTTAATTAGCACTTCCCCCTTTATCATTTTGATTTCACCAGAAATTCACTTTGCTTTCTCTGATGTCTTAACTTTTATTGCTGGAAATAAACTTGGTCCTGTTTGGTGAGCAACAGTGAGGTTATACCAGTGTTGTACATTGCAATATGAGTGCTTCAGTGTCTCTGTAGTGTGTTATGATGCAAAGCCTTAACAGCCGTAGCATGTTTGAGGACGTACGCGACGCAGAAGATGCTCTTCACAACCTGGACCGTAAATGGGTCTGCGGACGACAGATTGAGATCCAGTTTGCTCAAGGAGACAGGAAAAGTATGACATCATCATTTAAATATTTAATTTTTACTCATTTATAGATTATTGCTCTCGACAAGAAGGTCTATCTTGCTGGTCATAAATATTTTTTTGGGGGAAATGCTAACGCTGCTAATAATGATTAATAATAAAAGATAATAATTACCCTCTTATCAGCTGTTCTCCTTTTGACATGTCTCATTTATGTGATATGTAATTAATGCAAACTAACGATGAAAATTCAAACATCACTGGTGTTTAATTCTGTTCAAATAGAACAGTAATACACTCCTACTGATCTGAAATGAGCCCTGAATTTGCTCATACAGTCTGAATAAATCCGTAATAATGGACGTGTCGTATTCTTTATACAACAATGGCTCACAGAAAGCTGATTCTACACATGTCTCTTGTACTTCCACAGACCAAGATTGAAAGCACTGCTAAAAATCACACCAGTTGCGTTCCATGAATGGCCACTTGGGGTCCTGCAGAAAAATTAAAACATTTGTTTCCTCAATTAAAACATTTGTTTCCTCAATTAACATTCTTTAAAATGATCCTGGACTGCTGTAGGCCTTTGTTCATTGCTGCTTTTTGCCTGTTATTGGTAGATTCATAATATGTGAATAGCAACATAAAAAGTGACACTGTTGCGCTTTGTATATAGTTGTTGGATCACTGTGCATTGAGCTGTTATTGCTATTCAGCAAAATTGGAATTATTTTCTCAGCCCCCACTCAAATGAGGTCCAAAGAAAGACGTTCGCCTCGCAGCTTCTCCAGGTATGATGATTACGACCGTGATGGACGTCACCGTCGCTCTCGGAGCCGCAGCTACGACAGACGCCGGAGCCGAAGCCCATCATATGAACGCCGACCCCGTCATTCCGAGAGTCCCCGAGAGTGAGCATATCCAGACTCCTACTTATACTTTTTTTTTTTTTTTTATGAGGCTTTATGGTTTGCATTAAACATATACATAAGTTAAACCACATAAATGTTATTTAAAAATAACAGAATATTTGTTAAAAAATAAAGCAGATCTATTTGAATGTCAGCTAGTTGGTGGATGGACTCTGTGTGTAGGGTATGTTGTAGTCAAAGTTATATTAGTTATCCTGTGGACATCAAGCATGTCTCAGCTGATAACCTCTTTAATGAGAAAGTGTGTAAATCTATTAAATATAAAATACACGTCAGTGTTCTTTTTTCAGATGCTATTATTTAATAGTTTTGTTGACCTTGGATTGTTTCTCTTGAACAGTTCCCGCTCTTACGGCAGACACAGACGAAGCCGAAGCCATGAAAATGACAGGTGGGTTTTAAACGAGTCTGTACTTAATCATGCAAAATGTAAATGTTAACATGACAGTTTGCCTCTGGGCTCTAAGGACATTTTCTTGATTTTTGCATTTCTTTTTTAAATGTGCCTTTAAAGACACATTTCATTTCAAATTGTTTAGAACAATCAGTCCTGTTTCTGTAAAAAGGAAATATGGCCCTAACACCTTAAGTTTGATTTTAGAAATGATCTTGTGACAATGTTTTGCTGATGTGGGCAAAGTTTTGGTGTTGAAATAGGTTTACCAAAGTCTTGAGTTCACAAAGGTTCTGGTATTTGAGTAAAATGGTAGAAAAATGTGTAACAAATCTGTTAATGCTACATTCTGTACATTTAGGGATGTGGACTTAATAAAGAATGAAGGTGTCTGATGTGCTCAGCGATCTCACTGGTCAGTTTCAAAGAGAAACAGGGATTGGACAGTGAGAGGCAGACTAAGTGTATTTCAGCTGCTCCTCATAGGCTCAGAACTCCAGATGTGAAACATGTAATGTTCAGATTAGATGGATTGGGAAGGACAGACTCTACAGATTCAGAAAATGTTTGAAAATGTCACAAAGATATCTCTCATTTGATAAGCAATGGATGGGTCTTTAATTAACTGTTGCTTTTTCATGTCGGAGCAAAAATAATTTCTAGTGTCACACTGGGAAAAAAGGAAGATCGAAAGTCATTGTATTTAAGTATTTTTGTTTAATACTCATTTTCAGCTGTTTGTGATGAACATGGTGTCCCCTAAGTGACCTTAAGAGAAGGAGAGACCCAGCAGACAGCCTGATTTTCAGTGGTAAAATTTTCGCCCATTTGGGAAAGCTAGTGTTAAACCGAAAGCATATTTCTAACTTATTGTCCTATGCTTGAGGAAGTAGAAACAGGAAGTTAATTTAATTGTTGCAAATTTGCAGCTCAAGCTCAAATCGTAAAAGGTGGATGCCAGACTGTGAGAGGCAAGCAGGCAGTTAATGCAGAACATCTGTGTGTTGTGTGGTGTAGGGTGACCTCAGATGAATCTTGTGTTTGAAATAAACACGTCAGCATGTATGTGCAGCATTTGAGGATAAGCGAGGAGGGTAGCGAGTATGATGATCGTGAGACCTTAAACTGTGTGTATGTATGTGAGAGAGACCACAGCAGCACAAAAAAAAAAAGATAAAATGTACTTTCACTCTACAAAGCTGAGGTTTCACTTTCAGATAAAAGCTGTAGTTTTAATTTTTTTTGCCGACATTAATTTGATGTTTCAATTAAAAATGATCATAATAGACTTTTCTGTTTCTGCAGGTTTTGTTTTTTTGGTGTGTGTCTGTGTAAATTTAAAATGACCAACCACATTGGCTGGAGTTACACTGGTAGGGGTGGCTAAGTCTCATTATTGCACAATAAGGGGAGCCCAATCCTAAACAAGTCTTGAAATTTCACATTTTCAGACCTAGAAAACCCACAAAAAGTTTCTAGGTGCCCAAATATAGGTGTAAAAACACTGAAAAGAATGTCCTCCAATAATGTCCTCTTTAAAATGGTATTAAGAGCTCTTAAGTAGTAAATAGAATTTGTTTGTGGCTGTTCACACCCTGCAATGGCAGGATGGGAGTTTTTAATGACACAAAAAATGTCCTGCAAGTGAGTTCGAAGAAAGTTTGATCATCCATACATCGCTTTTGGTGCAAATTACACATCCTGGGTTGTGATATTTGATGTACATATTAATTCTTTCATTCTCTGTGTAGGTACAGGCCTCGGGACCATGGTCGAGCGCACCGTGGCGCAGGGTCTCGAAGTCGCTCAGCCTCACGCTCTCCCTCCCCAGACTCCCGATTCAAATCAAAGGGTCGTAAATCTCGTTCTCAGTCCCGATCTCCCCACCTGCCCATCGAAGACCTGCTTCCTTCCACCAGCGCAAGAGAGGAGGAGACTCGTGCTCGATCGCCCTCACGCTCCTGCTCGCGCTCCCTCTCTCGCTCCCGGTCACGCTCACGCTCGCGTTCTTGGGCTGGACGCAAGTCCGGCGGCCATTAGGACTCTCGGCATCGCCCCTTACTCTTCACACTTTCTGGGAGAAGAATTAGAAGAGGTTTTTATTTGGAGTTGTCTATACTGTAACTCGTGCAGCTTTCTGGTGATCCAGTATTTTTTGTCCAAATTGATAATGGAAACATTTTAGTGCTGCAGGTTATTTTTGTGCAGATTTTGCCGTAAAATCACTTGTTTGTTTTTTGCTCTTTTGTGAATCGGTCAGCAGTAGATGCCGGTTAGAGTGAAAGCTGGCCTGTGAGGTTCTCATATTAACCAAATGTAACTCAGTATTTCTGCTCTCACGGCTGTGTCCCATTACATCTTTTGTTTTTGGTAGCTAGGCAAGATGAAGGCTGTTCTGTAACTTCTTTAGGAACCAAAATACATTTTGTGATTAAAGTTAAATGCATATTCTCAGAACAAGCCTTTGATCAAATGAAGAATGCAGAAACGGTAAATTGACAGTGTGGTAAATGCGTTTTGTTACTGTTAGTAAACAAAATGGGAAAGTGCAGTATTTTTTTCCTTCACTTTTAACTTTTTTTTTTGTTGTATGATGCTAGTCCAGTTTAAGACATCTTATGTTTTTAATCTGGAGTGAATTACTGTCTGATAGTTTTAGCCCTAAAAGCCCCTGCAGCAGCTTGCCAGGCTCAGTGTTGTCTTCCAAAAGTTGAAACATGATTTTCTCTCCACACTTTTTCTTGTTTTCCACATGTCTAAGGTAGAAGCTGAAATGAATGTTTATTTTTGCTGTTATTGAATTTGAGGCAGATCGCAGTAGAAATAACTTGTATGTGAATAAAAATGTACGTTTTGGTCTCAGTTGAAAGAAGCTGTTTATTGGTATTCTGGTATTCAGCATGAACGGAGTTTAAAGTATGTAGGTTGGTGAAGCTGATAAGTGGTCAATGGGTGTAGATACTAATGAAGTGGCCCATGAGCATATTTATTTACAGAAGCCATGATTTTGCATACCTTTTTTTTTTTTTTTACTGATTAACAGGGCAAGTTAATTTGTTAGTGCTCTTGATTTCATGATCACTTTTTTTTCCCAGAAAAAAAATTCCCACTATTTAAAATGACTTTTTCAAATTAGTGGAATAATATTTACAAGACTTCTGTTTGGGAAAAGTAAAACTTGTTCATTTGAAACCTCAACTTCACATTTTGAGATGAATGAGAACTAGATCACTAACTCATCTCGGGTATCTTAAGAAATGTTTTCTCCGTATTTATGAGAAAACATTGAGCTGTAGTTGACAAGGGAATTTTTTTTTTATTGTTTCATTAAACCATTATGCAAAAGCATGAGCTTTTATACCTCCCATAAGCTGTTATAAATATTAAGGTAAATTACATAATGTAGAAAGGATGTGTAGAGTTTTTTTGCAAAAACAAATATCCTACAAAATAAGAACCTGACAGAAAAAAAAATTGCTTTTAATGGATGTGGAACCAGATGTATTTCTAAGTCTGTTTGAGCCATTTTTTTATCCAGTCATCATGAAATTTATACACAATGTAAAACATTTACAAATTATAACAAACTGAAAAATGACAAAATGGACATAGGTTTTTGCAAATGAACTCATATATATAGGTATATTATTTTAAGATATATTAAGCATAATCCAGTTTCTACAGAGTTGTCAGCTTTTGTAGATGTGTCTTCAAAATAAAGGCAAATTTATTCAAAGCACCAAAAGAAAAAACATTTCTGATAATTGACAGCAAATAAAAGTCCAATTAATGGTTTGCATCCAAGTTTATTTTGAAATTCCCTACTCCCCCTATACAAGAAAAAATGACTTTCCACAAAGGCAGCAGTGAACTCTCAGTCATAACTTTTATGTTCAGGATAGCGAGGGGAGGGGGAAAAAAAAAAATCACAGTGAATTTTTTATTTTTCTTTTAAATACATCTGCTGTCATCTTTGGCTGGGGCTTGGCGGACAGTTTACTGCCAGGCCAAATTTTCAGAGGAAGTTACAGTTCGAGCCAACGGAGCCGAGGGCTGCGGGCTTCAACTTCACTAAGCCAATGCAGGAATGTATATTCACTCGGGGAACGGAAATAAAAATGAGAACAAGCTGCATCTGCGTTCACAACACAGACTGAAGGGAGGAAAAAAAAACCTACCGCCAAGGATGTGACAGCACTTCTTTCTTTTAAATTTCATAAAATTGTATAGACAAAAATAAATCTACAAAAATGGAACTAGTAATATTACACAACAAGTAAACATTTGCGCTCGTCGATCTCTACACAAAACCGAAATTCTTGGTCTTGATGGCTAGTAAAAGTTTCTGTTTGAGGATCTGTTTGGAGGAGTACAGTGGGACGTAGAGGCGGGAGATGCAGGTGTTTGCGGTGGGCAGGTGCTGGTCATCTGGAGGCCGGATGGTGATGGAGGGCATGGGCTGGAAACCTTCCTCACTCGCAGGCAGAGACGGACTGGACGTCCAGAAATACACCTACAGCACAGCAAGGAAGATAAGTGTACATGCTCACTAAAGGTTCAGTATTAGGTCAAGACTTGGACTAAAGCTATTTTCAGACACCAGCAACCCTGAACAAATTTCAGGCATTAACCAGAGGGGCTGCACATCTGCACTGGACTGGACAATAACTCCCTAGGATTCACCAAACAGTCCAGTATGAATAAATAATGTCACATCAGAAAACCTTGTTGTGCGTTGAGAATTGCCGTCAACTTCTGACTTGAAACCCTGCGTTAGGTTTTGTTGAATGTTGACAGACTAAATATTAATTTTATTAAATTTGACTTTAATCATTCATATACACATACGTGTAAATTGTATGTAGCTTCATTTTATCTAAACCACAGCTCAGATTTAGAACCTGTGTTAATATAGTATATAAATACAAAATCTTTCAATAGAACAAAAATAACCTAAAACTCCCAAAGGTTAAATTGACTTTCCAGTTCTCTAGTCTGTGTAACCTCCAGTTAGAGCCATGTGAGTGTACTGGCCTGCATATCAGTAATGAGTAAATGAATGAGAAGTCTGGAAGTCTTGAACAGAATTTGACATCAGGATGTAAAGGAGACAAGAAAAGGTGGATCGACATCTTACCAAGTCCTGCCTCTCAGTCATGCTCATTTTCTCCACGATGGACCAAAACCAGCGCTTGAACTGCAACAGCTTCTCAGCATTCTCCCCTGTGATTAAAGAACAGCAGCAACAAACATCAGAACAGAGCACCTGTAAACACATCCAGTTACAACAGAACCTGCTTGAGGCTAGTCTTTATAATGTCGCTATTTCAATCCTGGATATATTCCTATAACAATCACTGAAAATAGTTTTAAAGCTTTTCCTTGTACTTTCATTGCTCCTTTAAATTAGAAACTAATGATGCCAGTACATTTCAGACATTTTTACAAAAAAATTTAGCTGCTCTGTAGTCTCTATTTGTAAAATTAGTACAGAATCTTTTACAGATCCAGACCTCTAGGAGTCAGTATAATGGCTGTTAAATGACAAATGATTGGAAAAAAATCTAATCGCTCCTTTAAGTATTTTCTGAAACCAAAGAATAAAACAGGTAAAAAAAAGAGGATACTGATTATAAAGTAAATGAACACCAGACATTAGATTGGAGATTAACTGGCACATACCAGACTCATCATTGAAGGAGGTGAAGCTGATGAGCATCTGTACATTAACTTCCCCACAGCCATTAACCAGCAACCTAAAGTCCTCAGCCGTCAGGTCCTCCAGAGCATTCTTGGGAAGCACATCTAGGAGCCCCTTCCTCATGGCCTGAAGGAAACCAAACATCCTCATTGATAGAAACAACAATAAAGCAAACATTCCCAAGTCAAATTTAAAGATCAACTAGGACGTGTTTATAATGTCTGTGCATATGTATTTTTATCATCTCTCCAAATTTATTCTTATCCCCCACCCCACGTCCCTGACTCTAGGAGGGTGAAGACTAACAGATGCAATTAACTCTGATGCAATTTTGCTCCCTTGGGCTCCAGTTGCTGATGGCTAGCAGCATGACCGGGATTCAAACTTGTGATCCTCTGATCATTTCTTATCCAAATCCAACACCAGCTGATGTATTTACTACACAACATTATTAACCGTTTTATTTGATGTTTTAGCATTTATTAGCCATTTTTAGTGAAGCTGAAGAATTGGGGGGAAAAAAACTGTATTACAGAGAAAAGCCATGAAATGTCTCTCAAATGGTATCTCGCTCCAATAAAAATATGGAAAATGGATCAAATTAACTGAACGAGACTCGAAACAAAGTATCTTATAAAAGGTAAGGTGAAGGAACTCGAGGGGTGAAGTATAGGTGGAAGATACCACTACCCTCATGCCTCCTTCACTCACTCGGTGATGCGAGACAGAGGCTCGCCTGGTCATCACTGTGGCGTTAAGGCCCCAGACGACCTATCTATAAAACCACTACAGATGGTCCAGAACGCAGCAACACGTCTGGTCTTCAACTTTCCGAAACGGGCACGTAACCCCACTGCTCATTGAACTTCCGGTTGCTGCTCGTATTAAACACAAAGCCTGCACGATCGCCCATAAGGTTATTACAGAGCAGGCTCCACTTACTCCTAAAGGCTTATGTCCCGTCTCAGCCACTGCGCTCCTCCAACGAACGTCGCCTTGCTTTGCCCAACATTCACACAAAGCAATCCAGACTGTTCTCCTCCATAATTCCCAGATGGTGGAACAAGCTGCCTACCACCACCAGAGCAGTGGAGTCCCTCGCTGTTTTTAAGAAACTCCTTAAAACTGAGCTTTTCAAAGAGCACCTGCTCTAGCCAAGCTAACTACTCCTCATGTGTACCGATGGACATTTAATGTTGCATTGTTTTATTATTGTACTATTGTACTGTCATTGTAAGTCGCTTTGGATAAAAGCATCTGCTAAATGTAAATAAAGTAAAGCAAAGGTATGCATGCAGTGATAAATATATTTCTAATGAAATGAGGTTTTATAAATGGGATCTCATTTATGAAGTATGCTTACATGTAGAGGCTGCTCTGCTACCACCAGCATCCGGTGTTCAGCGTATTTCCTCACATACTCGTACACATTTTGAGGAGTCACAGGCATGTTAGCTCCACCAGCCAACAGTTCCACCTGATGACAAAAGCACAGGATTTCCAACGTGCCATCAATTAAAACACAATGCTATTTCCAGCAGAGGGCACTGCAGCACCAAGAGGACATGCTGGAACTTGCATCCTGCCTCAATTCTGCTCAATCTTCATGGACTAGATTTTATTTACTATTTATCTTTGCAAACCAGCTTCACTGTATTAATATTTCAGAAGGAACAGAGCAACAGAATTGTTATATATAATTGTATATAGTATTATAATATAGTTATAGATCTTGCTTCATTAACACTGAAGATAATTTTAATACTTCTCCTGTGAAGTTGCAGCTCTGAAGATTTTATTTACCTGTCCGGAGCCTTCCTCTTTGCAGAGATCGATGGCAAATGCGAGATCCATTGCTGCAAAAACAGCTTCAGCCTCACCCGTCTGCGAGTGACGGATCAACTGCCGCAAACTCTCATACATCACAGGGTCGAAGAAGGCAAAGTCGTGCCAGTTCACCTGCAATCACACACAAATTTCAGGAAACAAGTGATCCATCACAAAACAATCGAGACAAAGCTAATGCAGAGAAATCATGACACTGTCTGAATCAGGAGGTACTCACCTTTCTACCGAGCAGTACTTTAATGACGTGCCTATTCAAAGTTATGGGGCAAAGCTCATTTTGTAGAAGACACAGTCCGAGTATTCTGGAAGGAATGGTGAGGGGCATTAGTTCAAAAACATTCATATAATGTAGCAAAATAAAATACATGACATTACTTCACAAAGTACTGAGAACTATGACAGGAATGAAATCATTATCCGATTGTTGACCCTAATCAATTGTTACGTGCACGAGGAGCACGTAGTCATTTTGAGTGTCTCTTTTGGCCAATTGCCTTCTTTCTGGTCCTCATCATGGTCCAGCCAATCCCGGACGAGCCCCCATTTGTTACATGTCTGCCCTCAACCCTAGACTGGAGGTGATTAGGTGGTGTTAGCTCCACCAATGAGACAATATTATTTTTTGTCAAACTAAATAAACACCTGAACTGCTTGCAAGCTGGTATTTATTTCTATTTTTTGAATTTATTCTTTGTTATCTATGCATATGTCTGATGCAAACCCAATTTAGTTAGATATTAGTCTGGCCCAATGCCACACCCACAGTGCTATTTGATTGGATTTACCCGACATTATTCATATTTCAACCAGTCAAATGTTTTATTTAGTGTTTCTACAGCTGTCTAAAGCTCAAAGCATCTCATTTTTTGTAACGTTTTACTATTAAACAATGTTCATTTAATGTTATCTGGGAATAAGAGATGTCTCGTGTCAACACTACAAATATCAAATTTATGGTAAATAAATATGGCTGCAGATTTCTTTAATTACTAATAACTTGGCAATGATATCAGCCATGAAGAAACTTTTGTGGCGACCTACCTGCCGATGTTTCTGAAGCAGTTCAATCTGGCTTCCGTATTCTTGCCTGGCCTGGGAGAGTAGAAGCCCCTCTTTCCAGGCTGATAGAACAGAGGAGCATTATCATCACCATCATCCGTATCGTCCAGCTCCATGTCTACCACACTACGTGTCGAACCGTGCCTCTTCCGGTTCTCCTGCTGCAGGAACATACAAGAGACAGGTCATGACTACTCACTGACATACTAAAGCTGGGTTTACACCGTGTGATGATCAGCCTGATTTTGCTGCCGAACAAATCAAAAATAAAACCAGGCATCACATACGAATATATATGCTTCTGAGTTATAATTGATGGATGTAGAATACAGTGTGGCAATTTAAATTCCTCTGCGACTAAAGATGGCCATCTCAGTGCGAGACCAACCATTCCTGTGAGGCTCATCTAGAGGACTTCACTGGATTATGCAAAAGTCACAAAACAACTAAAAATACAGTAGCATGCTCAAACCTAAACAATACATGAAGGAGCTGAAGTATGGCTTCTAGAGACATAACATTACCACCACCATGCTAAGGACTTGGTATTTTTATAGAGCCCAAGTTCTGCTAGAATCTGGACCTCAGCGATAACCATTTCCTTAATCGTAGGTCTTCCATTATAGAATCATCATAAAACCTTACTTTAATCCTCTGGAGTCTGTGGAGTTTTCAGACAATCTGATGTAGTCTGATATGCTCTGATGTTTTTACAAATTACACCAATCTAAAATTCCCCCCAGAAAAGTGTTACACAGGCTTTTGTTCAGCACAAACTTGGCAACAAGTGTCAAATCTATAATTTGATTCAATCTGCTCTAAACTTTCCAAAAAACTATTTTCAGATGTGCTGATATATTGTGAAAAAAAACACTCAAAAAAATTCTATCCAAGACTTTTGAGCTCAGAACTAGGTAACCATAGGTGTTTGGCTACACACAGAAATTACATATGGTTTTATTTCTAAAGCTTAACAATTGTGATGTGACACTATTTTTCTCAGCCACTAACTCTACATTGAATATTCATGAGATATGTTCACCTCAGGCAAGAGCTCTTTGTTCAGGTTCACATTCCACAGCTGATGTTCCACCAAAGGAATGTCCAAAATCACCATGTCATTATCATAAGAATGACATCGCATCATTTGGCGGGAAAAATGCGCAGCTGTCTGACTTGTTCTGAAAAACTGGTCTCTGCTTATTTAAGGTCCTCTCACAAGCAAGCAAAATATATTTTGATTCAAGCTATATATATTTGTAAAGTAGACTTTCGGGTTTCTGGGGTATGTTTAGTGTTTCTAAGAAAAAATCTAAGACTTATATATGCTTTTGCAGAATGTTGTTAATATGCTACCAGTTGGAGCAAAGACTCGAGGGTTAAAAGCACAGCATCACTGTCTGATACAGAATTCTGTCATCCCGTTGTACAATCACTTAACAGGACTGAAATCACACTGTGTAAACGGGCTTTAAAAAAAATCGTATTTAAAACGCAGTAAGACAGCAGTTGATTGACTCTTTAAAACAACTTAAAAATAGGAAACCACACTGTTGAGACTTCATAAAAGATTATGCTATAAACAGAAGTGGTCAGGAGAAAGAAAAAAGGAATGCAGACTGATTTTTATTGTGGTCCCTGATCATAATTTCTTTAATAAGATTCAAGAAAGTCTTAACATTGTACCTGTGCTTTCTCTGGAGTGTCGAGGAGACCAAGGTCCAGTATACTGTCAGCACCATTTTCCCTTAAAAAGGAAAAGAGGAAAAAAAATCAGAACTGAAGCATGTGAATATATAAGAGTTCATATATGGGATGAGAACGTATGCAGTACCTTCCATGAGTGATGAGGAGCTCCATGGCCTCCTCCACACGAGCTCTGAGTGAATCCTCACTGGCTAAGAGCAGAAGAAGCTGAGCTGGAGAAAGTTCCAGCAGCATCCCAGTGATTTTACTAGCAAATGCCTGCAGAGTAGAAATGATGGTTCTTAAAAGACATGTAAATTTGATTAAACATGTTCTGTATATCTGTAATGTTATATTTAATTAGCTATTATAAATACAGAATATTGCAAAATAAAAATAATAATAATATTGCAAATCTGCTGCATAAATTAGTTGAGTATATACCGGTTGCATGGCATGAACTCGCGGGTATAGCCGCTCTCCTAAAGCCTGTCTGTGAGCAGGTAGGGGGTCCGGCTCATCGCTTGGGTTTCCCTCAGATGCTGGTCTGAATGGCCGAGTGTCAATGGACAACTGCCTTCTGGAGTCCCTACAGCAAAAAACAAACAGATCAGCACTGTAGGCTTTTTAGTTAAAAACAAGATGAAGCTAAAGCAAGATCAAGGCTAGGACTAGTTTTTGTCCATAAGGTATGGTTGCCACTAATGCAGTTCAATTGTGGCAAAATTGATAATCATGGTTATTGCGATCAATGCTGAGATACTGTTATTTAAAAAGATTACTCATTAACTACTTTTTATATGAACCTTGTGGATTATATCGCCCCCTACATTTCCTATAATGTAATACAGTTTGTCATAATACCTGTGTGGATTATAAGAACATTATCAATCATTGAAGTTACACTGCAAAAGGGGTGATTCAGTCTCACCTGTCACGATCTCGCCGGGATCCTGCCCTTAGACCCCCACTTCTCCTGTCCCGCTCTCGGTCTCGGTTTCTCAGACGCTGCATTAGGTCTATAAAAACAAACACGGTCAAGTATGTATTGTAATGTATTGTGTATCCAATGATTTGGTTCATTACATTTGTGCCATAAAAAATCTGGGTGTCCCCCCATTAAACTATTCCTTTAACAGCTAAAATCAATACTTAGTAGAGTTGAGATGCAGGACTCACTGCTTGCTTGCATGCCCTTGCTGACGCTCTGGACACAATCAAGGTTGGGTAGTTTGTCATTGGACAGAAAGGCCTGAGCGATGGCTGTGTAGAAGCTGCGAGCAACACCGCTGCCCTCACCGGGCTCATCTTTGAAGGTGACTTTGACACGGTGCACAGCCATGGGCGTGGTGGTGCAGCGGCGCCCAAAGTGCGTGTTGAGTTGCCTCATGGTCTGCTGGATAAGCTGATCTCGGTCTCTGTCCACCTCCAGAGCCAGATCCCGGGACTGTAGGTTCCTCAGCTTCTCCATCTCTCTCCGGAACTTTGATTCTTTCACTTCAAAACCTCCAAGCTCAGTCAAGATCTGGCCAAAGAGGAGGAAAATTAAGTCGGAACAATTCAGACCATTTCAAGAACTAAAACCTCTTAATTAAACCTCATCCAGATCTTGGTTCCAGACACAGTATGACTTTCTATTAGCTATAAAAAATAACTTACTAGCTAAATGATGTAAATAGAAATTTACTCACAGATCCAGGTTCTGCACCCACGTCCTCCATGAAGACTCTTCCAAAGAGCTCGAGGGAGAGCCTCCATCGGCCCAGCAGCATATCATGAGAGATCACCATTCCCATGAAGCTACAGTGGGGACTGGAAGAAACAAAGCCACCACAGCAAAGCCTTATCATTCAATTCAGAATCAGGAATTACATTTAAAAGGTCATTTAAGGTCATTTCATTTTAATTAAAGTTAAAATCAATATTATAACTACTAAGAAATATGTTGGGCTAGTCTATGTAAAACTACTTAAGCTAGTCTTCTTCCTAAACCAAAAGATCTGACTCTTAGAACAGAAATAACAAAAAATAAGTACAAATAAAAGCTGATAAACTGTGCAGTGATGTGGTAATTGTGCAATGATGGTAATTTTTTTATCAAAACATTGCTGAATGCATAAAGACATCCAATTTGTTAGCAATTACTTATCAACTGATGACATACGAGTAACCAAGAGTCTCCAGAAATAACATGGCAACTCCATACAAAAAAGGGCAAAATTAGAAGGGAAAACCCCCACACCAAATAACCACAAGATTTTAAGGGTTTCACAAAAACCCTTATTGTGACCACACCACAACATTCCTTCTTACATAAATGTAGGTAGAGGCGGGCCGTCACTCTCCGTCAGACCTATCTCTGCTAGCAGGCTGCTCTTTAATTGGGCTGCCAGGTCGTGGGGGGATGGTCCAGGCTTGGAGGTATCCATTTCCTGTGGTGCCATTGGCTGTTCTTCACTACCCCTCTGTCGAGACTCCATACTCATAACATTCTTCATGTTGGCTGAATAAGACATCTTTGTAGGCAGAATCTAGCAAGAAAATTACCCACAAAACAGCCTTTTCATTTCTTCATTTCTTTAAAGACTTATCTACAAGGCTTAAGCATAAAAACTATGATAGGACCTCACTTGTGTCCTACTGGGCTCAAAATTGAACATCTCAGTTGAATCAAATACAATAAAGACAGTAAAAGTGTCTCTTATTCAAGTCCAATATTAATGCCTTTTGGTCATTCAGCTACCCACCTCTAAAAATGTGATCATAGCAAGTCTGAGTGTACATGCGTTTACCTGTAAGCAGTTCATGTCCACAGTAAGGTCAGACAAGCCTTTGCTAGCCATGTAGGAGGAAGAATATAGGCCTTGACTTGGACGCCCAAACAGGTCCTCTTTTCGCGCATTTGGCTACAATAAAGAACATTTAAAATAAGGTCTTTAATCCCTGGGTATCTTAGGCTATTTTCTGCCATTTTTTAACACTTTGGATTTTGCCAAAAGAGGATAAACAAAGACAAGAGCCCTCACCTGTAGGAGGTGTGGCTGGTCAGCCAATGGGATGGCCTCAGCAACAGGTACTTCAAAAGGATTGGGAGGGATACAGCCAAGGAAAGTCATGGAGTCGGAGCGCCGGAAGAATGGGTGGTGCTGGCCAGTTTCTGCAGGAACAGAATCCTCTTCCTTATCCTGCAGGGTGGAGCCTACAGAGTTGCAAACATCAATATTAGCACAGAGTGACAGTGCGAGAAAACAAATATGTAATAGACAATATCACTGATAAAGCACACAAACATGAATTGCTTTCCTCATCCACAAGTCATCAGTTAAAGCCTGCAGAGACCAAATCATGCTGTTGATAAGAGTTTTACTACCCAAATCATCCTGAACTGCAATGAAGAAATTATACAATTTATTAGATAGATAGATGTCATGGCTCAGGTTTTGGTGAGTCTCAAAAAATTGGAACAGAATGAAAAAGTTTGTGTTCATAATTTAATTCAAATATTTGTTTTAATGTTGATACTGTTTGAATAATAATTTACTCAAAAATTATATAACTTTCTAAGTTTTTGCCAATTTTTATCCTCTTCCCAATGAAGTAGTAGCCAATCAGCCCATTCCTTCCGTTAGGACTCTCCCCATTACTTTTGCACTGTCCCTGACTCTAGGAGGGTGAAGACAAGCACAAGCCTCCTCCGCTGTGTGTGATGCAGCCACCACCTCTTTTCAAACTACCGCTGATACACCATCACTGGGGAGCCAACGTGCTTGGAGGAAGCGCAGAATTCCCAGCTCTGAATGGACCAATCAGTAGACGCCTGAGCCAGCAGACATTGCAATGTGGGAGTGATGGAGAGATAGAGAGCGCCATCTACCCGCCCAGAGAAAGCACTGCTAATTTTACTCTCTTGGGCTCGGCTGTAAATTAAATGTATTAAGATTCTGGATTTTCCTCAGCTATAAGCTACAGTGATCAACAGTAAACAAAAAAACTTGAAATATCACTTTTTTTGATTGTTTGGGTTTTCAATGGCCAATGCAGATTCAGAAAACAGCAAAACGCCTTGATTAATCAGCCAACCGGTTAATTGGCTGATCACAAATTTCCACCCCATACTTGCAGTACATATGAAACGCTTGACACAAGTGAAAAACTGAGAGGAAGCAAAGGCACACCAATTTGAATAATTAATTTAAGTGCATTCAATATTTTATCTAGTTTTCCCTGTAAAATAAAAGAGTGATAATGATACTAAACTCACTCTGATTAGTGTCCTCGTCATTCTCATGTTCCGAGTCCTCATTGTCCAGCCCAAGTTCCAACAACTCACGGTTCCTGAAATTAAAAATAATAGTGCCTGGTTAAAAGGTGTCTCTGGAAACAATAAATCGTGCATTATTTTAAGCTTAAACTATAAGGTATATATACTCCAGGTACAGTCTCAAGAGTTTAAACTCGCCTCTTCCTGTCAATCTGTGTGGTGTCCAGAGTGGTCTGCAGGTTCATGGCCTTGATCCAGTATATCAGGGCCTGGAAGACGTATGCCACGTGCTTGAGCGAGCATACATCCAGCACGGGCAGAACATCAGAGTGCTCATCGTTATGGGAACGCATCAGAGAAAGTGCATAATTCAGGAAGTCCCCACGAGCCGACATCATGCCCTGGCGAGCAGTCAGCAAAGTAGCCGCACGTCTACAACAGAAAAACAAGCAGGAAAAAAAGCATGAATACGCCAGATATTTTCATTTACAGATCTAAAACACTGTTCAGCAGCTTCACTGCTACTCCAGAATGATCTGACCTGCGGCCCTCGAGGGTGCGGAGGCTGGCCTCCTCACGGGCGGTGATGCGCTCTCTGCGGCCACTGTGCTGGGATGCATGCAGAGGGTGGCTCGGGTGTCCCGGATCACCAGCTGAGGACAATGCCGATCCGTAACGCAGCTGAGCTTCTGTGGAGTCCATAATGGACACCATCCAGTTCCAGGTGGGGATCAGTTTCTCCTCCACAAAGTTCTGCACAATGAGATGCATACAGCGTATGAGCAGAGCGCCGCATTGACTTTCATTTACAGTTAACACTATTCCTATACTCATGCCAGTGTACAGAACCACACGCAAAAAAAGAAGCGACATGTACCTGCAGGTTGACAGCATCCTGGTAGGTCAGTTTGACTGCAGCAGGGTACTGAGCGTACACCAGGTGGTTGTATTTGGGGATGAGGCTCATGAGGTCAGAAATCTGGCGGATGACGATGCTGTAGGCTCTGGCAAGGCTGCTGGCCGAGGTCAGGTAGCTACTGGAGTTGCTGGCCTCCAGAGCAGCGGCTGCAGCAGCTGCACTGGTGCTAATGGCGCTGCTTCTGCGCAGGTTGGAGGGGTCGATGTAAATCAGGCCTGTCGAGCTTGCTGTGGGATATTTTAAGGATACGTTGGCAATCATTAATTAAACTGGAAACAGCACAACAAGTCGGAGTCAGAAGATGAAGCTTAAAATGTAGTGATTTGTAAAAACTGATCAATCCAAGTACAATAACAAAAATAAAGGCATTTACTACTTTTTCCCCACTTGGGGTCATTTGATTACACAGACTCAAGTAATGTGATTATATACTAAACCCTGCTAAGCCATAAAACAACTTATGGTGTAAAACTACACCAAAGTATAACAATACTTGGGTCCAAAGGTTTTTATTTTTTTATTTTAAAAATATTAAATAAAAATGTAATAAAAGTACACACTCATTTCTGCCCACAATTTTGGTTACTTTCAAATATAAAGTACGTAAAACATGAGTTAACAGTGCCTCCATTCATGTGTATAAAAAAAGTAAAAAATAAATAATTGAAGTCATAAATGATCATGACCTTCACATTTTCTATATTCAGAATTCTGGGTAGATGTGTCAGACCATATTTGACATCTTTTAAGCCTTTTTAGTGCATGAAAGCTCAATAATTCCATTTGGCATTTGTGCAGCCTTGGTTATACACTGTGTTGAGTGATATAGCTGGTATAGTTATCACAGTATAACTTAATATTCAGTTATTTGTCATCACATACATCAAATTATGTACAATAGATGTAAAATATACTGCAGTAAAATGTATACTGGTGTAATATACACTGCATTATGTTCAGTCTGGGAAGAAGTATTTATTCCATAATTACACACTGAATCAGTAGATTCTTTTGTGGATCCAGGACAACTGTACAGACATCAAGTGGTGTAAGCTGTGTACCTGCTGGTGTGGAGGAGCTGGCTGGAGCCCCCCCGGATGACCGCTGGCTAGGGGTTGTGCGCACTGCCCACTGCATCGAGCGAGGTGCCTGAGCAGCACTGTTAGCATGAGCAGAACCGGTG
The DNA here is from genome assembly GCA_036984385.1 of Crenuchus spilurus. Classification (NCBI taxonomy): domain Eukaryota; kingdom Metazoa; phylum Chordata; class Actinopteri; order Characiformes; family Crenuchidae; genus Crenuchus; species Crenuchus spilurus. The sequence goes on along the minus strand of BRDA01002889.1, from coordinate 51,299 downwards.
GTCCTTTCCAGTGGCTCGTCCAGCAGGAAGGTCTCCTGATCAGCATCATCACTCTGACTGCTGCTGCTGTCCGAATCGCTTGAGTCGTTGGACTGAGAATCATCTTCAGAGAAGAAGGCTGGAACACTGCTGGCACCTTTTGGGCAAAGACACGTTTAAAAACAATGTGATCAAGCAAACAGAAATGTTGCATAATCAGTTTATAACAAACAATTAACAACTGAAGCACACTGACCCTTAAAAATGCCAAAAAGTGAAATAAATAAAAAAAGCAAACTGGCAAACCAGCTGTAAATACATTTAAAATTCATTTAGAAAAGGCCAAAGTAAACACAAAGATTTGTTTCAATACATATAAATGTTATACAGCAGTAATAAGTCAGACATCAAAAAATTTTATATCACAAAAAAATTTATGATTGTTAATTTATAAAATGTGAACTGTCAAACTTTATATTCTTTACCTGTAAAGTGAAATTTCAACCTTTTTGTGTTTTAATGCTGATCAGTACAGCTTAAAGCTCATGAAAATTAGAAATCCAGAATCTCAAATTATTAAAATAGAATATTTAGTGGCGAGTTTAAATCTCTCGATTCCTAAAACTAGAGATGTCAGAAGCCTCTTACATACGTTAAGGAGAAAAACTGTTGCTCAGTGGTCCAAAGTCATCTTTTCATATAAAAGCACATTCTGCATTTTGTTTGGTCCTAGAGTCTGGAGGAAGAGTGGAGAGGCAAAGAATCCAAAGCGTCTGAAGTCCAGTGTGAAGTTTCTGCAGTCTGTGATGGTTTGGGCTGACAAGTCTTCTGCCGAGTTTGATCCACTATGTTTTATTAAGTCCAAAGTCAATGTAGTCCTCTACCAGGATATTTTAGGGCATTTCATGCTTAAAAGCCATGATATTACTGTGCTTGATTGGCAAGTAAACTCATGAGCTATAAGCCTTACTGATCAAAACAAAAAAGGTGTGAAATGTCACTTCATATGTAATGAAAATACAACAGTTCACCTTTTTAATAAAATTAACTTCTACAGGATATAAATTTTTTGATGTATGACTGTAAATGCAAACAAATATGTTGGCATTTAGCTTTAACTCCCTGGAGTCTGAGGGTATTTCATAAACTCTGATGTAGTCTGATATAGATGTCATTTGTTTAAAAAAATTCTTCTAAAAAATTCTAAAATTCTCTCTCTCTCTCTCTCCCCCCCCGTCAGAGTCTAAACTCACACACTCTACACATTTCTAGCCAAGACTTTTGAGCTCAGAACTGAATAAACAGAGGTGTTTGCTACACATTGCTTATTACGGTTTTTAGAAATTGTATGTGGTTTTATTCCTACATTGAATATTTATGAGATGAGTGTAAAGTGAGAACCTTTTATTCAGGATCACCTCAGGTGAGGACTTTGTTTAATCAACATTTCACCGATTTCAGGCTGCTGGAAACCATGGCTCTCATAAACCTGTCTCTGCTTATTTAAGCTCCTCTCACAAGAAGATAAAAATAAATTTTGATTCAAGCTATATATATTTGAAAAATAGACCCTTTAAGGTTTCCGGGGTATATTTTGTTTTGTTTCAAGGATAAAATCTCAGTTTTTGTGGAATTTCATCAACATGCTGCTAGGGGGAGAGCCAACTCCAGAGGGTTAAAGCCCCAAGCAGGAATTAAAAGCACTGCAACATTTTTCAAATCAACCAACCCTACATAATTATAAACAAAGTTTAACATATAATAGATATGGAACTTTTAGTTCTGATACAATAACCGATTGGGGCCCAAAATGATAAGAGTTTGGGATGTCTCAAAATTACCTGAAAAAAAAACCTATTACCATAAAAGGAGGTAAAGAAACATAACTCTACCCCGCTCACCAACTCTCAGTGTTCACCGTGTTTACTTTACACACAACTACCCAAATAAGATCCCAGTGCAGGGCTAGACATGAAGCATTCCCTCAAGCCAATATTAACAATAAAATTCCGCTACCTGCTTCAGATCCTGCTGTTGCTGCTGTAACAACACTTCGGCGCCCACTTGCGTTGTCCTGGTTGCTGTGGTTACTCTCGCTGTCACTCTCTGTCTCTGCAGCAGCTAAGAGATCCAGCTCCATGTCACTTCCTGTGGGAAGACACATTGACATTGAGAACAGTGAGACTTGAGGGCAAAATGTTTCAAATAATGCAGAACTGAACACAATTCTTCATAAAGCTATTAATCTGGAAAATAAGTGATTTATTAAAGTGATTTAAGTCATAACAGATTTTCTGTGTAATATTTACCATCCTCATCATGTTCATCATGCTGTCCTTCAGCTTCTGCAGTCTCCTCCCCCTGCTCCTCCTGGTCATCATGGTGATCCTCCTCCCCAGCAACTCCTTCTACCACCTCCACCTGCAGACATCAGGGATTAGTTTGAAGCAATTGTATGAAAACACACTTTTTAATGGGGGGGGGGGATTAACGTTCATATGGGATACCAGTCATACACTATATGAACAAAAATAGTATTACACCTGCTCATTTATTGTTACAGTGCATTCATTAGAAGGGATGTCCACAAACATTTGGACATATAGTGTACTGGTGAACAGTGTGTTGGGGAACAGTATTAAATCATAAGTCATTGAATTAGTGGACTCATTTCATCATGAGAAACATTTATTTCAAATGCGTGCTGTTTTCCTGACCTCCTCGACATCAGCAGAAACAATGTCGTCCTGCTCCTCATCGCGTCCGCGGGCAGTCTGGGATTGGCTGCTGCGACGCGGTTGAGGGTTTCTGATGATGTAGGAGGAGGCAGACTGACCGGAACTGTATCAGACAGAGGAGGAGACGTTAAACACACAATAACCAATGAACAGTACTATAACAACTAACCAGGAACAGTAACTGTTATAGAATCAAAGAACATTGACTGAACTGAAGTGAAGCTGGAGTGGCAGTGCTCCTGGTTGTATTTATGTGTGGCCACTACGAGGCACTTTCACCAATGTAGTACATCAGAAATTGGAACATTTACAGTCAGGAAATATTAAGAGGAGTCATTTTAAGAAGACAGTTACCATTAAAAGGGGGATTTGTGGTGTCAAATCACATTTAAGTGTCAAATAAACTGACATAAGAGCAATCTTGTGTTAATTCTTATACTCTCAAAAACTGATCTTGCATGTTCTCAATATGACTGTTCACACTAACTGAGCATATATGTTACACATGAAGCCGACTGATATAGCAGAATTTTTGACAAAGGGCATTTTCCTTGCTGGGTGACTCACTTGCTGGACTGGTCTGGTGAGGGTCGAGGTGGAAGAGGCTCCACAGAGAACAATTCCTCACTTCCTTGAACAGCGTCGATGCTTGTGCTGGCCAGCGTGAATGGAGCCGTTGGTCTGGCAATGCCCATCCGAACGGGCACGATCAGAGATTCGGCCACATTACAGAGCTCCTCAACGGCATACGGCAAAAGAGCCTGAAACACACGCCTGCACTTCCCTATGGGCTGGGGGATGAAGTTACTGCAGGGACAAAGAGAAGAGGGGGGTTAAAGACAGAACGACATGGTAAGAGGTCATCCAGTAAGATGGATTATAATACTATTCAATAATGTAAGTGAACTAAATCAAAGGATTTATAATCATAATGAATCTACCAATGGATTTTAATTAACAGTTTATATGTAAAGACTGGTGACAGACAGTGGTTCATTTTATGTTGTGTTTACAACACTGCAATCTGGGCCAAGGGCTTTAATCCATCTTCAGTCATTAGACTCCAATCCAAAGTGTTAACCTAGCTGTTTTCTTAAAATCAAACTGCAAACTAGGGCTGCCACAAATGATTATTTTTATAATCGACTAATCACAGATTATTTTTGTGATTAGTCGACTAATCGGATCATACATTGATTGAATGTAAAACATACATCTTATTGCACCAGAATGCAGCTGTTATTATATAACCGTCATTAGATTTCAGCTATATGCTAACTAAAAATAAAAACAATTAAGATCATAGTTCATTAAACCTTTAATGAAATATGCAGCTTGTTGCAACAAACTATTATTTAACTGTTTAGCATAAAGTGTAAACATAGCACTGAAACATAACGTTAGAAAACATTAGCATTCCTATTCAAACACATGACTGTTATAACGTTACAGAAAACACATGAATGTGTTCTAAGGCTAATGAATCAAATCGTCATCGCTAATGTTAACTTTTACAGCTATCAATATGAGTAAACAGCAAGTTAACTCTCTGTTTACGCTAATTTTAGCAGCTAACTAGCAATTTACCTTACCGAGATAACGGTCCCTCTTCATCATTGTCACAATCAGGCACAACAGCTTCCTTTTCAGGTGCTTGTGCATCGCAGTTGTGCTGCCGTGGAAGGCACATTTTGCCTTGCAGATATTGCATTGCACACGTTTCTCTTTCATTTTCTTAAAATGATCTTGGCCCACTCTTTTGAGCTCCGTCGCCGGGTACTCTTTTGAACCTGTCTGTATATAACGTCCTGTGACGTCATCCACGGGCTACCCCGGTTATCACTACTGCGCATGTGTGTCAAGGACAGAAAGAAAGACGCAGCAGTAAAAGGTGAGTACGCAGCAGTTTGGAGAGAAAACGAAAGTAAAAACAAAAACGACGCATCGACTATTAAATTAGTTGTCGTGACTAGTCGACTAATCGTGGCAGCCCTACTGCAAACAATCATGATACATCACTTTCTTACAGCATCACTACTTAGTTCCATGCACTTTACAATAAAACACAATTCCCTGTTGCAGAAAGACTAAAACAATATCAAGGATTCATACTTTTTCTTTTTGGATGAGGCCATCTCCACACTCAGAATGACAAAGACTCTGGCAACAGAACGTAGAAATCGGCGGGTCACACAGATAGCCTCCTCCCGCCGACCGGGAGTGTACTTGTTCTGCAGCTCTTTCACCAGTGTGCCCAGCAAGGTGTCTATGAACTACAGACCACAAATAATAGAATATTAAAATCACATTTCAAACAGCCTGAGAGAGATTAAACAAAACAGATATTCATCCTGCTGGTTTTCAATGTGAAAAAAAACTAATTTGGTCTACTGTGGAGCTTCTCACTCATGCTTATTTAGTCTTTTTTCCCCTATTGTTGATGGCTCCTACATAATCTTGGATGCCTGTTTAATGCTTTTATTTATTTTTGTCCCTGATCAGAAGATGGACCTGAATCTACACCTGAAAACTTAGCAATTGTATTTGTAAACAAAACATCACTACCTATAATCACTCAAATTTGCAGGGCTATTACTGATACATTTCCAAACAATAACAACTCAAAAAAATTGTGTATTTATTATTTAATTCAAAAAGATAAACTGTCATTTTGTATTCATTATACATAAAACATTACACATGTAAAGTGACATATTTCAAGTCTTTTGTTAATGTTGATACTGTCTGAATAGTAAGCAGACATCCTGGAAAGGTGAGATACTGGATTAGTGGTGAGCTGTAAGGCAAAATGAGCTACAACAATGGAACAAAAAAGCTTGAAAAAATTCTGAAATATGACAAATATTTTTTACATATATATATTTAATTAAATTATAAACAACTTTTTCACAACATATTTTTTAAAGTGACACTGTACAGTTTACTCAAAATACCATCAAGAACATGGCAAAAATTCCAAAGTGAGACAGCAATATTAATCATTTCTTACACAAATCCTGAGAAATTCATTTACTATTTTTCTCTGACTCACTGTAATGTCTGGAGCACACTTGACTATGAGGCAGTGTGTGAAGCAGTCCAGCCTGATGGTGCCACTCTGTTGGTTCAGATACATCTGCTCCTCTGGCAAAAGGTGAGCAATACGGCTGCTCGCGCTCAGCCTGCAAAATAAACAGATAAACATTTAAAGTCAATGAGACATGTTCTATAAATAAGTACAACTCAAGCAAGGACACTCAGCTTGCTTGCTCAGCAATCCAGTTTTAAAGGATTCAAAACCTGGACCAAAGTTAGCTAAATTTAGTAACCGAGTTAACTTGACCGAGTTAACTTGTGCTTATGATTTCTGTAATACAGGGTGTCTCTTGATTCTTCACTAAAAGACCATTAATAATTTTAATACTAATTAAGCTATGGTGACGATATTTGGATTAAATATTCTCCAATCTGTGTGAAAAGATCAACATGCACAATTATAATGTGGGTAGACAGAAGTTAATTTCTGATTACTAATATCCGCGGCTGTCGGAGTGGAGGCCGGCGCCCGTCCAGTTACATCCATCAGTCACCTGTCACTGCAGTCTATATGCATCATCGCATGATCACGAAAAAAAGAACTGCAAGCTGGACATTTTCAGCACGCATCACCATCAATCTTTTTCACACAGGCTGATGGATGTTTAATCCAAATTTCATCACCATAGTAGTACTAAAAAGTTATTTGTGATTGTTTATGTAAAGAAGCAAATGAGTCACCATGTATTTGAAGGTAATTTTAGCCACAACTAAACTCTCAAAACTATTTTTCATTACAAAAATGTGCATAATGGCTGATGTGTATGAACCATATTAATCAAGTTATTTTGAAATTTGAGCGATCATGATGCCCTAAGGATTAATAATAGTAATGAAAAAAGCTGTCAAAACCAGAAAAGTTATTTATAAAAAAAAACAACAAAAAAAAAAACAATCTATTTAATGACTCATGGTTGATTATATGACACAGCGGCTGCAGCTGAGTGATCATCATAGGACTTCACATTAAGGGTAAAACTGTTGTGTATAATTATTTTGCTGATCTCACTGGTTTACCCTCAGCTAGTTCTGCGCGATATACTGAAGAAGAGAAAGTTCCAGAAGTCACTCACGGGTCTTTGTTCTCCTGCGAGCCGAACATGATCATACACTTCAGGGCGTTCCAGTCCTGCAGAACTCGCTCCAGTGCTAGCTGGGCAAACCGCGGAGGCTCCAGGTCATGATCCGGCATGTCAGAGTCTGAAAGAGAGAACGTTTTATTACAGTTTTAATAAAATGCCAGAAATGAAGTACATCTTGCTGGCATTTCCTTCAAACAACCACCAGTTCCCTTGTCTGGTGGGACATCTGCTGGAAGAACATTACATACTTTTTATTAGTCCTAAACAAAGGTCCAAACAAACAGGATCCCTTAGTGAATGTGGAGAGAATGTGGGACAACTATGGCAGATCACATCATTATTTAAGATTTATTTCTGGACTTATGATTTTACATTAATGTTGGTTGAATAGAAACCCACTCACAACAGATTTATTCATGTAGATGGTTAACCATCTCTATCAAATTGAAATGATGGCCATTACAGTTACAGAAGAAAGGTACAAAATACTGGTCCGGTATGGTCTAAATCAAGACATCCGTTGTGCAATAATGCTTACGCTACCAAGACATATTGGTCTGGGTAACCATATATGCTTCTCAAATAATCAGTCAATTATAAGCCTTCAGAGTCTTCCAAAAGGGCATTAATATTCCAGTTTAAATATTTGATCAGTTTGCCAGTATTAACACCAGTACTCATTTCAATGTCTCATATTAGACCCGATAGTGTTAATTTTGTTGACTGGTGGCCTTTATTAGGAGTTTGTTGCTATAGTGAAGCCGTAGACTGACCTTCTGCATTCGCAGCTTTGCGGTTTCTGTCCTCTCTGATACGGGGCGGCCGATACTGACAGTGCTCCACACTCTGCCTAGCAACTGTCTGCACCAGAAACAACAGGATGTGCTCACCCCTGCAAAGTGAGAGAAAGAACATGAAAGAAAGAGAGAAGGGGGGGGGACAGATTAATAATATAAATTAAATATATACAATATACATCAGGCATCAGCCACTATGTTCTCTAAATATCAGTATTTGCCATAGAAAAACCCATATCTGCCAATGGCTAATTTTTGGTGTGAATTTACAAGGATGGAACTCAGAATAAATTAATTGAACACTTTCTAATATTAGCCCATTATAAAATAAAGCATTCTGATTTGCAAACACACAGATGTTTGAGTGGATTTACGTATGGTAGACATTTCTAACAATCAAACTACGCTGTGGGTGACACTGGGCCAGACTAAAGAATTGTGGATTTTTTTTTGTTTTTTATTAATCAAGCTTGGACAGAAACACATTTAGACCACATTCACATTAGCAGGCTGAAGTGACTCAAATTCGATCTTTTGCCTTAATGTGGCTCAGATCTGATCATTCAGGGCTGGGTGGACATGTCAAATCCCATCATTTCACATCAGATTCACCTTCATATGTGGTTCTAGATCAGATGTGTGTCCGATCTGTGGACATGTGACTTGAATGTGATGATCAGATCAGATTGTTTTAGCGTGTATACATTAGGGCTGCGAATCTTTGGGAATGGAGCAAATCAATCCAGAATCGATTCTTGGGGTCACAAATCGATTTTTTCCCCGATTCTTTCAAATACGAACAAAATACTTTACCGTTGCAATCTCTGCAAATCGAATGAGTCACGTCAAGCCCTTTCTTACCCGGCCTGGGTTGAGAGTAAAATCCAAAGTGTTTCCAAATTGTTGCTTTCAAAGACCGCGACTTGGCTTGCATGCCTGTACATAGCCGACGCTGCTTCCTTGTTTTGCCTAGCACTACGGTGGCTGAGAAGGCACATCCACACCCACAAAAATCGAGAATCGATTCTGAATCGTTCAATGTTAGAAACACGATTCAAGCTCGAAGCGATTTTTTCCTGCTCCCCTAGTATGCATGTACATATTTGGTGGTGGAACACGCACACATGGCTGAACACTTAGTAACCTCAACTTTTTACTTGAAGCTCCACAGCATACAAAGCTCATCCCACTAATAATACAGCCAATAATTAATGAAAAACAAGGACGTAGGATTGTAAATAATACATTTATTGTTAGCTGTCTGGATATAAACATTTCCTCAAAGTCTTGTCGCTTGTAGTTCCCTGCCAGTTGACCTTGAGTAGGAGAAAAATGCTACATAAGCAAAACAATTTCTTCAGACACCAAACTTGCCTTGGCTGTCGAGGTAGTTAGGGTGAGGACTGTGAAAGCATGAACTCACCTGCTGTTGGGGCTGGTGACCAGGTTAGTAGTGGTCAGCAGTCTGTAGAGCAAGTCCAGACGTGCCGCTTTCTGCCCGGCAATCAGAGTTTTACATTTACACTTCTCCCAGCAGTCACAGTATGCAGTGGGAGACGTCCTCTTCAGCCTGGAGAGGCAGAAACACATTCGTAATTAGCAGAAGCCATGCTGAAAGTGTTAATTATGGGCTGAACTCAACAAGCTGCATCACAGTAGGACAACCAGGTAACTGATGTGAAGGATGCTGGCCATCCAGGACGGCAAGGAATGTCTAAAATGTATTTTAACCCTTTAACATTTTGCGCAACCATTTGGCAGAGCACATTTAAGTCACTATATCTTCTTCAAAAAAGCGTATAACAATGTGATTGTGCCATGTCTACCAATCGGTAGAAGTATGGCAGGCTAAAAAGCATCCACTAGAGGTCAGAAATGCAACATTTTCTTATCTGAATGCAAACCAGCAATGCTTCATAGCCATTCCACAAGAAATTAACTGGATCAAATGCTGAATCATGTAATCACAGAAGTGTTTACTCCAATGTGCTGCATCGGGAGTAGATAGCTTCCACAGCTGCAGTGGACCATACACACACCACAACATTTCAGAATGAACAGAAATGAGTGCTCTGGACTGCTCCTGGGCTCAAAAACAGCTTTCCCACTTGACCAAATATGTCACTCACAAAGCAAGCAAACCTGGCTGCCCAGAAAAAAGCAGAATCTCAACCAAGAGGTTTTGTGTTATAAACCTGAACACTGTCACATTGATCTATTGCACAAAAGGCTGACATGAATTGAGCCTACACTTGGACTCAACTAGATGTTCAAAAGAGAAACATCACTGGAAATACAACTTGGTCTGAGACAAGGCTCAAGTAACTCCCACAAAACTGACCCAAAAGTTGTTTCTGACCCATCTGCGTTGAAAAAGGAGCTTCCTGTTGAAATGACACTTACTTGCAGTCGTGGCCTTTGTGGCAAACCCGGGCACATTCCGTACAGCAACACAGAGACTCCAGCAGACCACATGTTCTGCACTCAAAGATGTCCTACGCACAGAGAGATCAAATATCATTCCAACAATATCAGTTTCAGAAAATATTACCATAGTTGTGATATATCTGCTCTCAATTAATCCCAAAATACACAGTATTAGCTTTATAATATGTTGCATCAATACAACTAAACAATAAGGATATTACAACCGTGTTGCAAGATACTGCCATTGCCGCAAGTCAGTAAATATTGTCACACTTGAACATCACAATGTTATGCTTTGTGATACTGTATCGATTCTCAAGAACACAATCAGCTGTAATGGATGGGTTACATGTATAGACTGGTGGCAGACATTGGTTCATTTTGTGCTGTGTTTAAACTCCCAACCAATAGATGGCAGTGTTATAATTTATGTTCAGTCATTAGACTCTTGCATAAAATAAATAAACTTTTTAAAATTCAGATTTCATGCATATGGTGGAGTGTTTAATACATCGTAAAATAGTGAATTGTAACCCCAAGATCATGATATGCATTGTATCGCCAGGCCAATACACAGCTTTTATTGCAATATGCCTTTCAATGTACACTGCTGAAAAAAATTAAGGGAACACCTAAACAACACAATGTAATTTGTCAATAAATCAACCACACTTCTGAGAGACCAACCTGTCCAGTTAGGAAGCAACACTGACTGTGAATCAAATTTACCTGTTGTTGTGCAAATAGAACAGACAACAGGTAGAAAGGAGAGGCAATTAGCAAGACAATATACACTATACAGGAGTGGTTCTGCAGGTGGTGACCATAGACCTTTTCTCTGTTCTCATCCTTTTCTCCACTCCATGAGGGTGGTATGAGATTTTAAGTATGATTCCAAATCCAGACTTCCAAGGGGTAATAACATAAAAATGATCAATGTAAATCAAACTTATTTTGCTCTCAAGGCATTCCACTATGTAATAAATAACGATTTTCAACTGGAATATTTTATTCACTGAGATCTAGAATGTGTTATTTTAGTGTTCCCTTTATGTTTTTGAGCAGTGTATTAAAAATTCACTGGTGAATCAATACTGTGACATTGTTAACAACAGCTCTGCAAGACCAAAATGATTTACTCTTAAAACATACCGATTCATTCAAATAGCTATTTAAAAAAAAAACCAAAAAAAACAACTCATGTAGAACTGTGAGTATACAGTCATGGCCAGAAGTTTTGAGAATGACACAAATATTATATTTTCACATGATCTGCTGCCCTCTGGTTTTTGTGTGTGTTTGTCAGATGTTTTTATCACATACAGAAATATAATTGCAATTATATTATGAGTAACAAAAGCTTGTATTGACAGTTAGAATGACTTAATACAGCAAGTCAATATTTGCAGTGTTGACCCTTCTTCTTCAGGACCTCTGCAATTCTCCCCGGCATGCTTTCAATCAACTTCTGGACCAAATCCTGA
>BRDA01002889.1:13343-36450 GCA_036984385.1 Crenuchus spilurus | reverse complement strand
TTGCAGCAGTAACACAAATAAATGATTAAAAAATCATACATTGTGATTTCTGGATTTTTTCTTTTAGATTATGTCTCTCACAGTGGACATGCAGCAAAGATGAACATTTCAGCCCCCTCCATGATTCCTAAGAGGGAGAACTTGCAAATTCGCAGGGTGTTCAAATACTTATTTTCCTCGCTGTATAAACAATAACACTGTTACTTTTAGAATACCTTAGATATCGTCAGTACTGTCCGGCTGAACTTAAGACAGCTTGATGAGGTCAGGTAATTGAGATGTGCGATATTGTAAAATTAAAACCATATTTCTTGGACATTTTCTTGACAACACAGACAATGCACAAACAATCCCAAAGACTAAAGACTGTATTTTGATTCTATTTAACATACTGCAATAATTACACTCTGCCTTCAGTTATCATTTATTTAGACATGATTTAACCACATAGGTCATTAAGAACAACAACTTATTTACAATGGCAGATACACTTAGGAAAGGATATTGTGTCAATCACAACACTAAAATATTATCATATTATTTTCCTTAAAATCAGAAGAGTCCACTTATCATAAAACATTTTCATTACAAAAAAATAAGACATTTTGTTATGATCGAGCTATTATCACACATACCAGGGTCCATGGGCGGGGGGTCTGGGACCCAACTTGGAGGGGCAATAGGTGGGGACACTGGATCCTGGTGGTCGCTGGAGGAGGGGCCAGACTCATGACGGCCTAGTCCCGCAGCTCGGAGTGACCGCCTCATCATTTCTCGGAGTCTGAGACTACACAAAAGACCAAAAAATTAAATTAAGAGGCTGTGGTTTCTAATTGCACAGTATATTGTTATTTATTTATAAAAACAGACAATTTTGTGTGTCCAAACTAAAGCTATAATTGTAATCAGGTGTGTTACTGACTGGCTCAATCCACAAAAGTGTTTGCAGCTAATAGTGACAATGAGCTAAATGAAAATAAAATTAATAAAATAAATAAAACAGCATGTTAGAAATAAGTCACAATGGCGCATGACTCTTCAAAAGTGAAATGATTTCTCGACATAAAAATGACTTATGTTCAGTCCATGTAAAGCATCTTACCCGCGACTGCTGGATGATCCAGTCCTGTTTCCAGAGCTGTTGCTGGACACCACTGAAATAGCGTTAGCGATGGCTTCCACTGCAGACAGTCTCTCAGCGAAGGTGTTTCTCTCTGAGCGCTCAGCTTCTATAACAACAAAACAGCGCAGAAGGGCAAAGACTGAACTGCATTGCAAAAAATACAAAAATCACAAATACATTGCCAAATGTTTGAGGACACCTGTGTGTCCAGTGTTTCTTCTAAATACAAAAATATTAATAGAGTTTGTCTCCATTTGCTGCAGTAATAACCTCCCCTTTAGAATATATTTACACTAAAATGTAGAAGAATTTTACTTTTTTGCCAATGTGATTGCACACAACGGAATTTGACCTCCACCTTTAACCCATCCATGAGGTGAAAGACACACACTCTAGTGAAAACACTAGGCTGTGAGAACATGTACCCTAAGCAGTGGGCAGCCCTATCCACAGCGCCTGGAGAGCAGTTGAGGGTTAGGTGCCTTGCTCAAGGGCAATTCAGTCATAACCTGCACGATCTTCCAGTCGCAAAACCAGATCCCTAATCACCAGGCCACGACTGCACCACAAGTATGTATTCATATAAGTGGACATGAGTGAGATCATATACTAATGCTGGATGATTACTTTTGTGTGGGTAAGTGAACACTCATATCAGTAATGTGTGACCTTATAGCAGCTGAACTTGCTAATTAGACATTTTGATGAACCACAAAAAGGTTTTTTCCAATGGCTGGTGCCAATATTTAAGAGTGCAGGGTGGTCAATGGTGGATATATAAACACTGATATCATGGAGTCTTTTTGCAGCTGACAAAATACAAGAAACAAAATCTTTGTTGACACAACAAAAGGACAGAGTTATCAGTCATGACTATCTGTCCATAGAAATTGACACTACAGGGAGCTCCAACATTGCTCTAGAGGAGCAACGCTGATGAGATTGCCTGCAGATATGCCTGTAAATGTGCCACTTTTGTTCATCAACCAAAAAAAAGCAGGGCAATTTTTAAACATAATCGTCTAATGCAGATCATCTAAAAAAAAAAGACAATCAGCCCTATAAATCAGATCACTATTAGAAGAGGTGTTGGCATACTTTTGCAAACGAGAGTATGTACATTTTAGAAGTTTTAACCACCTCAATCATCATACCATGAATATCAAATCCAGGGTATGGGAAAGTATAGTTTATTAACCGTTCATAACTCAAGGTGTGGTAGCTACTTAACCCAGTTAAATATAAATATTTATGTTGCAATATTAACACTGTTAAAAACAGTTGGAGCAGTTATCAGACCTTCCTCTTCCTTGGTCTCCTTGTTGCTGACTGGGAAACAGACAGAGACGCAGGCATGGAGGAGATTTCGGTTTCCATCACACCGGTGACCCAGAAGAGCATCCAGAGCGTGGGGGTTTTGCTCCAGCAACACAGCCTGTTCCAAACTCACAAGATACTGCCGACAGGCCTCATAGTCACACCGCAACACATGCTGCATCAGTGTTTGCTTCTAAAAACAAGTTGTTCAGATAGACAATTCAATGGAATGATTAAATAAATACAAACCTATCATTTCTCATCTATTAGCTGTTCAAGTACAATGACTTCTAACAAAAGCATTGCTCCTGAACAGCACAATGACTAAAAATGATTGAGCCCCCCATAACACATATTACAGTATTGTAGTTATCAAACAAACAAGAAAAAATTAGTAAGAAGATAATATTAAATTATAATTGAACTGTCTCTACCTCTACAGCCATAATAATGATAGCAGCTTTCTTCTTGATAGTGGAGTTGCTGGGCAGGTTGGCGAGGGAGTGAACTCCCATGCCCAAGCTGGCAATGGGTGGCAGATCCAACCAATCAGGATCTCTAATTCCACCCATGCAGTCTTTGGCCATTGGGTAAATGGTGCCATTTCCATCCCGCAGGATGATAGGACTCTCCTGTTAACATGAAGGAAGACTTATGAGAAATACAGGCAGGTATGTTTGTTCATAACACGATATTGGTCTTTGTCGTAAAACAAGTCTGCTAACCTCACACAGTGCTTTTACTGGTTTTTACAGTACTGGGTACATAGCATCTGTGCTCAAAGCAATGTGCAATGACCATGAATTATGACCATGACTATTCCCACTATTAGGTAAGATGGTCATCATATTACAATATGATTGTTTATAATGCTAAAAACCCTGATCAGTACCAGTTATTGAAAAGCCCATATCTGCTGATCACCAATAATTCTGTTACAATGCATTAACTGCTAGTATTTGTGTCATAAAACAAAACAATCTGTCAAAATAAAAAAAGAACGAGTTTAAAGAGCTGTTCTCACCTGGCCAGCAGTGAAGATGGCCACGTTACGCTCACTCTGGCCCAGAAAGGCCAGATTACTCGTGGGGAAGTGATTCTCTTGCTCGGCTTTACCAGTGGCCAAGTCAAAGATACAGTACCTAACCCAACTACCTGTTTTCAGCACAGCATGGACTCCTGCAGTGAGTAAACACAGGGTTATCAGCTACTTCTCATTTCTATAAAAATCTCTCTCAAATAACCAGCTAGCAGTTCACAAGAAATATAGACCAGCAAAAGCTCTCAGGCTGATGAATATAAGTCTTTGCATTATACAATTTTGATTATTAGTGATTACAAAACAGATTGTGATTCTCAATTTAAAAACAGTTATGGTTGAGTTTAGCAGCTAGTTATATAAAACAATACATTAATACACTGCAGTTTTTGTAAAGAAGAATTTGTTTGTCTATCTATAGTTAAATACAAGCCCCCTACCTTTGGAGTCAACATTCACAGCTAAAATTTCAGCTTTTTCTGGTATACAAAGTTTTTTAGGTGTGCGCTGAAAACAGTCTGGAACTTTAGGGGTTCCACCAGTTTTAACAACCTGTTAAAATAAAAGAAAAAAAAGATATCAGGTGAATACTGTGCTACAAAACAGCACAAACTATATGACTACAGATTGCTAGTCTATTCTGACAATGCTGCCTTCCAATGCAAAGAAGAATGAAGCTAGTGGTACACTGTGATGGACTGGTCTAAAGATGAAATTGCCCATCAACTAACTGCTAAATTTAAATAATTTAATAATTATTGTCTACTGGTTTTTCTTAAATTTAAATATCTCTAAATGCACAGAACTGCACCAAAACACTACACACAGGAAGCTCCATATGGAGTGGAGTGGCATTACATATGTACCTGTAGTTCATCTATTCTGAGCAGCCTGCAGTCCTGCAGTAGTGAGGACGGGTCAGAGTCAGTGGGAGCTGCACTCTGGCTGCTCACGCTGCTCGACGTCCCTGGAAATTTCACAGCAACATATGCACCATCGACTTTTAGCACCTTGAGTTCAAAAGAGAGATTTGTTGCAAATGTGGCGTCATAGCAAGAAGTCAAACACAAGAACAAGAGAAAAAGACACACATTGGAAAAGGAATATATCAAAGAAAAAAATTATTCTGTGTTCTATTATTACAAAATATGACAATTACAATATTACAAGGTATTGCGATGGGTCCCGCGATTCCCGCAGTAGTGCAGACCTCTACTTCATAGCAAAGCAGGTAAATACATATGTACATGCCAATTTTAATTTTTTATATATTTTTCCATTTCATTTCACCAACTTATAATAGGTAAATAGCCAAAGGAAAGGGGGAGGGGGGAGTACATTCCGACATATTGTAACAATCAAAAGCATACACATTCAGTTCCAAAGCAAAAATATTTCCACAAAATTTTCAATGATTCAAAAACAACAAAATACAGTGAACATTACAAAATTACTAAACTAAAAAAACTAAATAAAATCCCGTATTATCATTTTTCAGTTTTTGCCGATTATGCTGGGGAACATACCTTCCCAACTGGGACATTTTTAACATCCTCCACGAAAACAACCTCTCGAAGAGGCCACTGCTCTTCATTTACTTTCTCCTCCTCTTTCGGCGCTGGCGTGGAGCGCCTCCGCTCTGCAGCACAGTGAACAACAAATTACAGTCAAAGCAAAACTTACAAAGATCCTGGTATGTGGAAAAGCCTAATTCATCAATATACTTAATTTTTTTGAGATTGCTGTGAAAATATTAAGATTATTCAAACAATTTCAACATTTTTACTTGCTGTATGTAATTTTATCTAATGCACTGTATCTTGACCCATGTGATCTGAGGAACAACAGACAGACAGAGAAGAGTGAGAAGAGACGCAAAGCATGGAGCTGTCCTAACAGAGGAGGAGAGTGAAAGGCTGACAGGACAGTTCAGGCAAAACCAAAGAGATAAGAAATACACAGAATGGAAGAGAAGTTTCTGAGAGAGGAGGTACAGTTAATATTTCCTCATACCAGAGTGAAAGGTTTCACAAATAAAACGTTAAAAAATGCATCTTTCAAAATGAAATATTCTGAGATTACCTAGCAGCCAATTTCTTGATAATGGCCATAGTTTTGATAATGAACCCCCTCTATCTGAAAGCAGATTTACCGCAAACATCTTTTTACTGCAGGTGACTCCACCAGAATGGCATTTCACAGTAACCGCCTTTATACCCTGCGTAATGTGCTAGCAGCTGAAGGGTTGTAACCATTTGGCAATAAAAAATTAGTTTTTTTAAGCTAATGCAATGTTTTAGTATAAAAGTATAGTGATAATACTTCTTTTCCTACAACAACGCTAAACATGAAAGTATATTATTGTATTAGCAGATAATTTAACATTTTAGCATTTTTTTTATAGAAGCAAGCAAAATAGTTTCTATTATTTCTCAGATAAGGTAAAATGCTCTAGAAATAAACACAACAACAACAACATTCTTAAGCAGTAATAAGAAACATTATATATTTTAACTGACTAGCTTTAAAATGTTATTTGTGTTTTGCCATGTATTACTCTATTAATCGGCTTTTTTCCTCCTCCACCTTTCAGCACAGAAGGAAAGCAGACAAAGCACCCATGACTAATTTGATACTCTAGCAAAGACTCCATTTTAAAACGAGTTCTATAAATGCATATATGAACAAATATGCACTAATGACTACAGTGCAAAATATGGCACAACATGAATGACTGATCAATATTTACAAGCTATTCATAACCCGTCTTCAGCCATTGTTTTTTAAACTGAATGAAATAAGAAAAAGTGGTACAGTTATAATTGGCGAGAAATAAATGGCAACTGGAGTAATACCAGTGTCAGTGTTAGTAGGACAGGACTCATTCTGCAGCACACCACAGGGGCCTGGGTTAATTTTTTCCTTGCACCTAACAGCACTAATGCTGCTAATAAAGACAGGCAGCAGAGTCCAATTATGGTTATGAAATGAGATCATCTTGGCTGATTTCCATGAGATATTGTGCACTTTTAGTGTACTTTTTGCTTGTCCAGAAAACTAGACCCCATCCAGGACCAATTCTGGGACTATTTGGGGGAGGGGCTTATTATCTCTGGTTTGCGTTATGGTACATCAATTTCTGCATTTAGTTTGCAAAATAATAGGCTCTAGGTTCACCCATTTACAACTTAATATTTTCCTTGGATACAAAGTGCCAAGCAGTGAACAACAGCTTTTTGAATACAACACATCAATAAATCAATGAACTGCATATGCAGACAATGTTTTTGTACTTTACACAATAATTTTCCCTTTCTTTCATGCTCTACTTAGCCTCTTACAGAAGCACTTAAATGTGGGCTACAGTAGATGAACAACAATTAAGATAACATATCTTATATATATATATATATATCAATTTGTGTTTACATTATCATTTCTTAATGTAACAGGCTGTTTCTCACTGTAGCTTTCAGGCTGAGATGTAAATGATATTTGTTCTGGTTGGTCTCCCTGTATTGAGCCTTATTCAAAAAGCAATCTAGGGAGAAGCACTTCAGCGTGAACGAGTTAGGACTAAATTGGTTGTGTGAACAATTGTATGTAAAAGCTCCAGCAGATGTAGAGCTTGAATTGAGCAATTTGTTGTAGATGCTGAAGAGCACTTTGGTTTGCATAAACATAATGTAGTACATACTATATGGCAGTGAGGCACTGCTGGCAATAGAGGAGGTATCACTGCATGTGGAGGCTGGCGAAGGGGGTGGACCCATCTCAGTCTTAACCAGTTCAGGTTTACTCTCCGTCCTGTAACAGAGGCACAAAAACAACAGCATTTTAAGCAACCTTCAGTCACTGGAGAGGAATACATGGCTGAATTATATATCTTTCATCACTCAAAAAAATAAAAATAAAATACAATAAAAAAAAATCTGACCAATACTGATACATATATGTAGTTCTACTTCGACAAAGTTTCATTTTAATTTAATTCCAACACCAACACCAGCAGGTGATAGGGTGCCCCAAACCAAATTTTAATATTCTAATAATCTTATCATTGAGATTCTGATTTTCAAACTATACTGATTAATACAAAAAAGGCTTAAATGTCAGTATAAAATGTTTTTAATTATCTTACTAAAAATATTATAAGATACCCTTTAGATGTATGCCTACATTTTAATATATATAAGTAATATATAACAGCAATATCTTGCATAAATAAATATTTCTAAACTACAAAATTACAATCAAAATATATACAAATACATGAAGCTTTTGCATACTTAGTCTCTTGGGCTTTAGTGCTTTTCTCCATGTTCTTCAGGCTTTCTGGGGAACGCAGCTGGAACCGGCAGCTATCGTTCATGTTCCACACAGACTCGAGCAGTACGCCCACTTTAGGAACTCCGGCACTAACTGAGAATGCCACGGCACCCGCGTGATAGAGGGGGTTGTTCCTCAAACAGACCTGCAGCAACAAAGCCTTATTTTTTTTAAAAAAAACCACTTAAAACCTTGACCAACATATATAGACAGATGTGTTTATATTGCTTAAAATTTGCTTGTCATAGTTACCACAGTCTTACATAAGTGAAATTATCCTTTTTTCTTTACCTGAGTGCCTACTGTAATGTTGGGGATGGATGCGATTCCAGCGCTGGACTTTGGCTTCTTGTTCTTGGCTCTGGCCTTTTCAAGCATTTTTTTCCGTTGACTAAAAGGCACAACACCCCTGCAGAAAGAAGTAAATGTAAAAAGTAAAACTCTGCTGTGATCTGAAAGCTATTTCAAATGTACTGAGGGAAAAACAGAAAAATAATAATTGGCTTAAGGAGAAAGAAAAAGAATCTGATTTAAATCTACAAATACAACAACTTTCACCTGCTAAACATGAACGAGTGAGTTATAAGTGAAGTATAAGAGGTACTTTGCATTTAAAAACATACCTAAACATAAAAAAGAAACAAGGAAAAAAGGCTAGAAAGAAAAGTAGACAAAAAGAACATGAGGATATACGCACCACCAGTAGAGGCTGCTGTCAAGCTGGGCACAGGTGTACAGAGAGCAGCAGTGCAGAGAAACAATTCTCTCACCCTGTAGCTCTGGAAATGTCTGAGCTCCATGCTCCAGTTTACACGCCACTGAACTAAGTGTTTCATCCACCCACGTCGCCACCTATACTCTCACACACACACACAAACACACACATACGTACGTATAACCAACCAGAAAATACAGAAGCAATACTCCCACTATGATGAGCTCAAGTTAAACGGCAAACAAAAATATTTTGGTCAAATCAAAATGGCAACCCATTAGACACTGTGATGAACTATGCAAATATGAGCATTACTTCATGTATCCACTTGCACCATTCGGATACAACCATAATGTTTTACTGTACTACGGAAGAGCCAGTCTGACCTTGTTGGTTTCTGTAGCCACAGTGGCCCGAATACTGTTAGCAGACAACAGGGTAATTTTCTCATTGGTCAAGCCGAGGAAGGACACTCGAGGGTGATGGATTGAAGGATTCTGGGAAACAGGACACGTTTTCAACATAACCGGACCTCAGAAATACATCTAATAAAATCTCACAACTCATCCCAATTTATTATTATTATTATTATTATTATTATTATTATTATTATACAACAGTAAACAATAACTATTTGGACAAAAAAAATTCATTATTTAATATTATGATGACATTAAGAACATAACTATTTTTACAAAACTGATACAGTTGAATCTCCTCAGAATGATCAATTTTTACACTACCACTAATGTGTGCACACTCATGAAAGAAGAAATTAAAGTACAGTCACAGATATTGTATTCCTGAATGGATTTAGATTATTACTTGTGCGTTTCTGTACGGCTCTGGTTCGTTCCATTTCCACTGGTACAATTCTCCTTTAGAGCTGATTGCCACAAGCTCCGAAAACATTGCTGCGATGCTCACAAACCTGGTACCATCCTACAGGAGTAAGAAAACAGGTAAAACAAGAGGGGCATTTGAGAAAAAAAACTCCATCAAAACAGCACATTCTAGTAACAGAGCAAAGAATCTGTAAAGTATGTATGTAACAACGGCAATAACTTTATAAATTTTTTAATTCACAATACCCACAACAAGCATCGCAATTAAGTGTATTTTATTTTTAGGAAAAAAATTCCAATCACCACAGAAGAACAAACTGTGCCATGGTTCCTATTTTCTGTACAGCATGACTAGACAATTTATATTTTACAAAGTGGAAAATAAGACAAAACATGAATGTAATAATTTATTTTTTTCTTATTTCTTATTTTTTTAATAAAAAGAATTATAATCTTCAAATTAATGCATTATGATTTTTTTTATTATTTCAAATTTTTTCAGATATGGTCATATCTACACAGACTACTCTGCAAACATTTTGAGCATGAAAGATGTTAAAACTAATGAAACGTGTGTAAAAACTCAAATGAAGTATGTAAAAACAACAAAAAGCTGTGGATGTCAAATTGGATAAATTACACTAGAAGCTCACCTGTTTTAATTGAATTACGTATTGATTCACTGAAGCTACTAATGGATTGTTACAGTAAATACTGTCCTTCCATCAGGAGTGCAGAGGAAAAAGTCAACACAATCAATGTTTATTTGTATTTTTCCTAAATGTTATATTTAGATCTAAAAAAACCCATTATACTTCAGAGTCAAATAGTTTAAGACTTTTACACTGTGCAGTTTATTCTCCTATACCAAGATTGGAGAACAGATGGCCAAAGTCCAGCACATTTTGGAGATTTCCCTGTTCTAGCATATCAACTATATCTGGTACAAAATAACTGGCCCTCAAAGAGCACAGCTCTCTACTGCTGACCTATAGTAATCAAAAACTCAATACAGCACCTTATCAGGCCACCACTGCAGCTCTTCTCCCAGAGATACTGGGCTCTGCAGGGGCACACTCTTCTTATCCAGGGTGGGCTCGCCCTCTCGGCTGGTGGAGCCTCGCTCAGCGTCGAAGGAGGCACCGTCCAGCCACCTTCTCTCACGCAACCTCAGAACAGACTCGCGCTCTCTCAGCAGTTCAGAGTCGCGCTCTAAAGGCAGAAGGAGAACTGGTATGCAATAGGGTCACACCAGTGGGATACACGTAAGCCACTCTCTGGGAAAGACCCCTTGGATTGATCATAATTTAATAAAAGAAAAAGAAAAAAATTAAAAATAAAACTTAGTACCAATTAACTACAGACGACATGATAGGTGAGGTAAGAAGTCAAGGATAAAATGCATAAGAGTTTCTATTCCTTTCATTTTCACTCAACGTCTTCACTTGACACCACCTCATTTAAAAACAATTGTGTTTTACTGTAAATGCCTCAACACAGTCATGTTTAAGGGTCATTTTAAAAGGGCAAAAAGGCATTCGTTGTATTTCAAAGTTGAAAAGGCAAAGGTGGATTTACATTAAATAGCTTTAAACAGCTAAGACTGACCAAGTCAGCTGCAGGGGGTCATATTAAAGGGGGAATGATCTTGGCTGGCCGTCAGGGGTGTCCAGTGAAGGCTGGGGGAGATTAAGATTAGCTGCAGGGTCTTGGACCAACTGCACTGAACTGAGCAGTACAGCAGGGCCTTTCTCAGAGGGCTCATTATAGGGGAAAATGTCGGTGACCATGCAGCAGGGTGGGGACAAACACACACATACACACACAATCACGAATTACCAACATTGAGGTATGTCACAAACCCAATGTTAGCTAGTTAAATTAAGCTAAACGTCAAGCATGTCCAGTAGAAGAGTGACATTTCTATAAACCACTCAGGACGTCACCATTTTGTAGTTTGCCCTTAGCATTCAGACAAGCCCTGGGTTTAAGCTGTTTTTATCTATGGGAAAACAAACGGCCTTTACAGATAACAATAATAATTGTAAGCCTTTCTGTGTTGACAAGAAGGGGCTGAGAATTTATTTACAACATTGTTATGGAGTCGGAATAGGAATAGTCCTTTATGCATGAAACAAAAATGAGTTAGAACTCCTGTGCATCAAAAAAGGGATAACGGCCACAGAGGTGTCCCAGAATATGTCATTAATGCCTTTTTTAGGCATTTGTTGTAGTTGCTACTCTATGACAGGTTGTCAAAGGACATTTACTATGGCTAGGGTTAAGATTCAGAGTTTCCAGGGCACAGACATTGAACAATTATTATTTTTTCACTTTTATCAGATCTATTTGACATGTCCCAATATACAAAAAAAAAAAAAAAAATAGTGAAGTTGCTTTGGCAGTAGTAGTCTACAGTCTGGCAGTGATGTCAAATCTCTGCATGCAAACTATTAAATAAAAATCTAAACAGTTTGAGAATCCGTATAGTACCACAAATAATATTGCAATAATCAAAGAGAATTGGTGTTCTTCAGCCTTGTATATACAGTAATGTGTAATCTAGTAGCATTGTAACACAGTATTAGCCTCCATGCAATTTGAATTAGATGTCATTTTTTTATCCAGAATGGAACAAGGATGCATTATTGATATATTAGTAATATTCATTAATCCCTGATGTCAAAATTATTTGGGTACATTGCTGGCTACAGCTCTACTGGGCAATTTTATCTTGAAGCTCAGGTTATCTGGCTAATTCTGCTGCAAAACAGCCCCCTATTTCTTAACTAACAAATAACAGACATTTGGCTAATTTTTGTGCAACTGGATGGTACATCATAAGTGCACAGTAAAAAATATGCTGGAGAAGGTCCTGTGTGGGGATACCTTCTATGCCAAATTATACAAATACAAATTATTTCTGAAACCAACTCCCAAGCTGACCTTGCTTGGAAGAGTCAGAGCAACTGTGAAACAAGCCAATTCATACAGGACTTTCTTCAGGTCTTACTGAATAACTTAAAATTACAACCAGAGATGAGCAACATCAAATTTGTTTATACCACAGTTATGGCATGTTTTACTGTTATCCTCTGAGAACAGATCATTACTGTTTATGTTTGCTTTAAAGTAGACTTGAATTATAAAATTAAGTTTGCTTATTTTTTTTCATTTATCCAAATGTTGGGTGTTTGTCTACAGCAACAACACAAAGAGTACATGTTTTTTTTGTAAAACTACCCTTAAAATCAGCATAAAACGATAGGTTCCAGCATACTGGTGAACATAAAAAATGGAGATGCTTGTAGATCGTTAGTAATAAAAAAAATCTTCAGGCTGCACAGCACTAAATGGACATTATGTAGGTTATTTGTTGCACTAAGTTCTGTTTATTTTGAGCTTATTTAAAAGGTAAAGTCAATTATTACAACCAAAAACTTATTTTAGCTGCACATGATGCATGGTTTATTTGAAGCAAAATGTAAATTTAAAAGGTCAGAAATAATTAAATTGAGTAGAAAAGGGTTTCAGCTTATATGCGACTTGTGTATCTTACAAATAAAGAAAAGTAACAAAGCTCTGAATGTAAGAAACAGATAATGGACAAACTGGAGTCAATTTTATTAAGCTGCTTAAAACTTATTCAGGAAAACTTAATTCTGTTTTAATCCTGGTTGTAGCTTTAAGCCTTAAGTATGTTCATGCTGTTATCCGTTACCTCTTGAGGAGCCAAGACGAGACAGAGATGACCGGCGAAAGGAAGGATAACCAAAGTAGCTGATGTCCTCCGAGAACATGGCATCTGCATCAATGATGACACTGGGGTGTGCAGAGTGAATGTCTGCATCCAGCAACGACATCAGGTCTTCTGCAGGGAACATGGAGTCGTTACATTTAGAACTTATTAGCTTGTGTGATGATTTGAACATTCAAAACGCACAATGTTATTTAAAACAAATAACTTAATTAAGCTCAATTAATAAACATTAAATGCTAAACTATTGAAGCAAATTTCAGGCTATACACATATATTCTTTTTTTACTTAATTTTTTTTATAACATTATTTTTAGTTTTATTATCTGAACCTATATCCAGTGATGTTCCCGCTCAAAGCCTATATTAATCAAACACTCCACAAGCTGAAATGCTCATTGCAGAAGACTAAACGACACAAAGCTGTGGTGTGGTCAGCTGTTGCAGGGCAGGCTGCGGCTTCACCTCCAGGTAAGTAAGACTCGCTGGCGGTATCGTCGCCATCATCTCCATCCTCATCATCCCGGCTCAGCAGGTTGTTCACAGCCAGATTCACATCCAGGTTGGTGCGCTGGAGCTCTCGAATGATGACACTTCTTGACTTTCCTTGCAGAACCACCTGGGCCTAAGAGGAGATGAGGCAAGTCAGACCATGCAGCAAAATCATACATTTAGTTCTTCTCAAACACAAACCCCTGTTCTATGCCTCCAACACCAAACAGCAGAGGACAACTTGATTTTGTGTCAAAACAGCTGCTATACTGTTTTTAACCTTAAGTTTACATTGTGGGATGAATGAAAACAAATACAGCTGGCTGGCAATTTCATGCCCATTTTTACAACAGTACAGCCATACAAAACCAGGCTACTATCAAATCTCACTGGACTTCAAATCTGAAATAATACGATTAGTTTGTAGTTCGACTCATGACACAAAAAAACAAGTTTATTCAGGCCATTCTGGAATCTACATATGCACACAACAAAGAGGAGTGGGTGGAGCTTCCCTGCATATTTCCTTCCATTTATCAGCAAGCTGATTGGTTCTTTTTGTGAATGGCAGGACATGAATCAAAGACTTTGTTTCACAAGCTTTTTCAAACATTTCATCCAGTAACTCCATCTATTATGTCTCTGACCAAATCTACATTTTAAATTCTTAAATCAAATAAGCTGCCTATTTAAATAACACACTGAAAAGTGACCATCACAGTGAATAAAGTTTATTACAACATTGATACGAGTGTAACTGTAGCATATCACATGATTCACAACCATTCTGTGCTTGTGAAATAAATATCTGCCAGTTCCATTCCTGGCAACTGTGAATGTGCAGCTCAAGTAAAAACAGATCATGTTACCTGAGAGATGAGCTCCTCAGGGATGACTGATGCAGGGATGACCGGCTGTGGTTGGCTGCCCAGCAGGCCAGAGCCCCGGTCCCTGCCAGTGCGAATCACTCGGGTCTGCCTTCGTGAGTCTCGGGCTGCGGTGCTGGAGCGTCCGGAAGAGCCTCCGCCACCCCCGCCCCCACCTCCTCCGCCTCCACCACCTCCGCCTCCACCTGCTCCTCCGCCACCTGCTCCTCCGCCACTGCCTCCTCCACTTACTCCAGAACTCCAGCGGCTACTAACAAAACACACACAATCATGGTGTACATTAGAGAGGATGAATATACATATGAAAAGACTCATCAGTAGTCACCAGCTAATGACCATCTTTGGAAGTCCAAGATTAGTCTTGTATTAGTATTAGGTGAGAATTAAGCTGAGGTAAAACTTCCAGGACAATAGGTGTCAAAAGGTAGGCTAATGGGTGGGTTCTTACTTAATGGTTTTAAGTTACAGAGAAATTAAAAACATACATGGCATATGTTCCCCATATGTTTTCAGGGTTATCTGTGAGTGAATCTTAGAACTGGGGTAAATGATTCTCTCTTACCTTCATTTATACATTCAATAGTCAAACAGATGTCCAGCAGGCAGGTTGGTGACCACGAAATCCAAATAAACAACCAAATATTCTTCTGTGACATGTAAGATTTCATTCTATACTGTTAGAGTCTTTGTAATGGTTCATTCATTGTGCAAATGTTAACACCAACTGAGAGACAGCAGGTGTTTTTTAAATTTGTTGCACAAATTAAAAAATTGAGATTTTGATGCGATGACAATACGCACTTGCTCCGTCTCATTTGTGCAGTGTAAATGTTCACTACTGTGAAACAAAAACCCACATTTGATATGCTGACAAATTTACTCTAGATCTGATAACATCTGCATGTAATTTCATACAAATGGGTTGTAAATGGGGAAAGTGCACGATTAGCACAGATTCTGGGCAACCATTTTTACGCCAGTTGCATCTTTAAAGATTTTATCTGAACATGTAATCCCAAGCCTCAACTTTCATTTCATGGTGTGGGGGCAACATGTCTGAAGCATTTTTCACAAGATTAGGTAATATAAAGTAAGGCTTAAGTGAGAATGATGGAACGAACAATAGATTTTAACACCAGGCTTAGTGCCACCAAACTGTACAGCTGCCAACTTTACCTGACAGTCTTTGGTAATATGGAAATACCCCCCTACCAAGAACTTACCCAAGGGTGTTGCCTGCCAGTCGGCCCAAAGTGTCAGAACCAGACAGGAACCAGGGCGGATCACTAGTCCTACCTGGCCTGGAGGTCCTTCCTGTCCCTGAGCCACTGCTCAACTTTGAACTGGAAACACAAAACCGGAAATTTCAGTTACACACCTATAGTCCCAACACGGGACTATTGAGTAGAGCCTGGAAATCCAGGCACAGAAGCCAATTGGCCCATTAAATTTCTCTCTGTATATAATAGAAGGAGATGGAAAATGTAGGGGCTGACAAGCATGGCAAATGGCAACACCCTTGGATAACAAAACAGGCTATGAGCAAATCTTAAACATACACTTTCCATTTATAATGGCTTCTGGGCTTTAGGAGAAAACGATTAAAGTTTTTTTAAGCGTGGATAATGTTTTTTGTGTCACTGAGGCTCACTTGTGTTTAAAAAAGATTTCAATTAAATGGTGAAGCAGGCTGACCTTTCCAGATGCTCTTTAGCTGACTTAGGAATGATACAGAAACAAAAAAAAACAGGGCTAGGAGAGAATAAAAACTGTGAATAAGAAACAAGCAGTATTCTGTTCTGCAAAGCCACGCAATGCCATTTCATTCCAGAACGCCAAAGGGAAAGAAAACCTCTGTATGTTCTTAAAAAGAGATGGCACCAATGTTTACAGTTTTCTCATCAGTATCGGGCCAGAAGCAGCAGAAAATGTCGCATCAAGTATCAAAGGAACAATAGAATCTGATTTTGTGACAAATTTAACCTGAAACATCACAGCATTCATTGTAGCACAGTGTAATGTAAATGATTAACATTACTAGGACTAATGTAAGAAAGAATAATGAACAGCTACATATATAGCTATCTATTCATTAGGAGTCTTGCCCAAGGACTATTGTTTGCATAATAGTGATTGTCCAAATCAAGCCATGTAGGGGTTACCCACTGCACTATACTAACTGATACACAAGGGTGCACCTCAAATGTTGGCAATAGCAAACATAGCTTACTAATAATGTTACCACCAATAGATGAATATCAGATTTTTTTTTTTATTATAAAAAATTAATACATCACCTTCTGTATAGTGCATCAATATACGGTAAATGTAAGCTTGAATATCATATAAACACATATACTGTATGTATGCATGTGTGGTATTATAGCAAAAATAATACTATGCCGTCTCCAGATTTAAATGCTTTAATTTTTGAAAGAAAAAAAAGCTATAAAAACATCTGCCTTAAACACCAAAACAAAATTAGTCTGAACTGTCTGGTATTATAATAATAATAATTATAATTATTTCCTTCAATCACATCTCTTCGCAAAGTACATGCTCTGGCAGAGTTTTTCTACCACTTTTTTCATGACTTCACACAGATGGTGAGTACAGAGTTTAAATAAAGTGTGACCAGATTTCAACACTCGTTATAAATAAACTGAGATTGCCTTTCTAAATGTAACCAAAACAGCATAAGAAAGTAATCCCACTTATTTTGTTTTTAAAGAAAATAAAATATTTGCAAAAATGTGACCGGGCAAAAATATCACTGCTTCTGATAAAGCCTGCTTTGAAAAGCTGAATGACTCTATTACAAACTTAAAGACTGTACACATAGATACTCCAGCCTTCAAAACCTCCCCACACAAAATCAGCCCAAATGACACAAACAGTCCAGAAACAAAAGTGAGCTTGCTCATTCCTTTATGAAAACATAATTGGAATCTCACCCATCACTTCCGTCTGGCTTGCCCAACTCTAGACGATCTGGCTGGACGGCAAAGCTTATCCTACAGATACGCCCATCCTGAAAAAAAGGGTAAATTTTTTAGAACTCTGGAAACGTACACGAGTTTCATTCCGAAATGAACAATGTATACATTACGTCTATGAAAAGAATAAAAATGGCTAAAAACATTACCTCAAGCAGAAAGCCAGCATGGTTTGGTCCAACCACACACTGCTTAAGTGTGGCCTGCTCCAGCAAGTTGAGTTGTGGATGACTATAAGGAAGAGAAAATGGTTACAGGTTTAGTAAGACAGATCAAAGATGCTTCAGGCGTTAAAAGCTCAAATTGCATAACACTAAATCAGTATAATAACTTCATTATTGTCAGGCCAGTATGGATCACTACAATAATGCATCCATGTGAGGAAGGATGTCCAGCATTTATATATCGACATTTTTTTAAAAAGAAAAATACAGCCAGATGCAAAATAAATTATGAAAAGTTGGGTTGCAGTATTACAGACTCCTTGATTTTGCCTAAATGTGGCTGCTAATTAGCATACTGTTCTTCAGCATTTGGGAACAAAACCTTCTACAGGAAAAAATGTCCCATAAGGCTGAGGAAGATAACGTGTTCACTTATAAACAACAACCTAAAATATTTGTCATCAAACGCCATGCTTAAACAAAAGCCCGATTGGGATTGGATTCGTTTATCAGGGTGATGTCAACAATGACATTTTACATGTCTCCTCAGTGATGAAACTCCTACATCCAGACAGTGTTAAAATGACTACAGGAGAGGTTTTGAAGGGTTGTGTTTTTTTAATACTAAACCAGATGTCCGACGTGATATGATCAGGCTTATATTTATATTCGCTTATACACTTAATTATTC
This sequence comes from Crenuchus spilurus, assembly GCA_036984385.1. Classification (NCBI taxonomy): domain Eukaryota; kingdom Metazoa; phylum Chordata; class Actinopteri; order Characiformes; family Crenuchidae; genus Crenuchus; species Crenuchus spilurus. The sequence goes on along the minus strand of BRDA01002889.1, from coordinate 18,095 downwards.
TCTTTTAATTCCTTTATTAGTTCAAGAATAAACATTTATAGATCTATTAGTTTAACAGTATTTAATATCAGCTCTTCATGGAACTGGTATGATACAATAGCTGTGCCTGAACAAAAAATGCTGCCTACTCAGGCAGGAAGGAATGAAGTCGTGTCCAAAATCAATGTTTACATAAAAGGCTGCATTTTAAAATTCTGGTCACTTTTTGAAGATACACCAAGAGCTGGCAGCACATTGTTGGGATTTTGGCAGTGTATTAATTACTGAATGTGCTTTAAACTCGAGTCAGTCACAAATGTCTATATTTGAATGCTTTCTAAAGCTCCTACTAGGGCATCAAGGCATCTACCTTCAAGTTTCAGACACAGCCAGTGACTTGTACCTGTTATTATAATCACCTCTTTAATAAGCCTTGCATTTCTCATGCACTTGGGTTTCATTTTCCACCACATAAGGTGGAGGAGTATGGTGTGAAAGACTTTCCATCCAGACCAAGTAGATTATTGAGAGAGTCTTTAAAAGCCTTCAGTTTTTTGGTTTGCGATTCGTGAAGGCTTTTGGTTGACCTGTGTACTCAGACTAAATATGGCTAGCAGCAGCGGCCAATAATCTTTGTTTTCCAATGGAAAATAACAGATCTACATCCACACAAGACTGAAATGATCAGACAAATGCTCAGTTAGAAAAAAAATTTATTTGGAATATATTTTATCATCAGATGAGGGGAAATAGACATTGCAGATCCAGAAAAAAAAAACACAGAAGAAAAAATTAACTCGGAACCCCCATGTACATTTTATACCATTTGAATAGGGCTTTATCCTCCTCGTTTCAAACGTCCAGTATACTGGACATTATTTTTCTGGGTTTTTTAACTTAACAACCAGCTTTACGTTGTCCCACCCACTTATGTGTTCATTCCCAACTCTGGCTTTCTATTGGTTGGACAAGGATGTTTAGGTTGTTTTGATAGGCTGCTGAAATAACTCCCTAAAACGGCAGCTGCAGAGAAAGACGCTCCTCACCTCCGTGACCGAGCAAAACATATGTTTTACTCAATTATGCAAAATAGATAACTGAAATGGCTTGGTATATATGTTATTGTAGAAGTTTAAGGATACAAAACATATTGATATTAACAATTTGCAAAGTCTTAAATTTCGAGCGAAAAATTTATGTACAGAACATGACATTAGTACACTGACCTCAGACACCTCTCTTGCATGCCTTGCAAATCATCACTTATCAACCTATCCTCTCTGCTCTTCTTCTGTTCTGTACACTCTCTGCAGGAGTGCATTTCCTATCCATCTGGACATTTGGAGTTAGACTACTGAATGCTGCGATAAACATGCTATGTATCGCTAATACACACGTCTTAAAGCCATTGGTATTCCTCTATATTTTTGACATTTTTCAATGCTATGCTCACCTTGTCATGTCTGTTTAGGGCTGACAGTACAAGAGGTGCTTGAATTATTAGATAATAGATAAGAAAATATTTTATTATTATTATTATTATTATTATTATTATTAAAATAATAAAATAGAAGAAAATGTACTGCAAAATTTTTATATTTGTTCATATCAGTATGTAATTTTACTGTAAAAAATGTATTACATATTTCCACTAACAGTTAACTCAGAAAATACATTTAATTTGTACTGGTACTAACAAATGAGTTCATTTTTCAAAATCTTTCAAATTTCATGCCCTTAATTCTTAACGTCCGGTATACTGGACACTGAATATCTTACAGTGTCCATGCACTTTTTTGTATTTTGCCATTTAAATGGCTGCAATGAACATATTTCATTACAAAATATCATTTATTTTTAAAGTGTACTGTCTCGGGACTGAGGAGGTTAAAGTTGAAATGTAAATTGTTCTTATGCCCTCAGATGCACCCAAGAGCATAAGTAAGCTGCTCAAATCAGATTTTTATGAATTATTGCAGTCCAGACCAGGTCACAATCATGAGGATTTAGGCATATAAATACATGTCTATAAGGTATTTGACATTGGTCAGGGTGAAAAACACCCAGATGTGGTTTTACAGGAGCTCTGCTCTAATTGGCTGGTTTCAGGAAAGACACTAACATCGACGGTGCCAGAAAATGGATAGGAAATGCACTCCTGCAGAGAGTGTACAGAACAGAAGAAGAGCAGAGAGGATAGGTTGATAAGTGATGATTTGCAAGGCATGCAAGAGAGGTGTCTGAGGTCAGTGTACTAATGTCATGTTCTGTAGCTATCTATAGTCATTAGGTCTTGCCCTTACTTCGTCAGATATGCTGGTAAAATGATAAGTTGCTGTAGCACACAGACCTGTTCAGAAATACATGCCGTAATATTTTTCCTTACCTGTTGCAGTTGTATTTGTTGAGCTTTTCAGACACTTCCCGCAGTCTGTAAGAGGAATGGAAGAGGAATATGATCAGAGCCTGTTCAGAAATACAACGTCTCACATACAGTAAAGCTATGAATATCAGTGTTTATTGCTGTTTTTAGATCAGCATTGGTTGATAAATTAGCCAGCATTCACATGGCCAGTAAAAAGAAAATGTAACATATACAGGCTTATGTGCAGGCAGCCTCTTCAGTGTGCCTGCTGTAGAACAATGTTGGAGCTCCCACTAGTGTAAATATCACCATTCTACAGCCATATGAAACATAACTGATATACATATCCTTTCATCTCAAGTTAATTTTTGTATTACATTTATATCTTTACAGATGAAAAAAAACAATGCATGATAATATTGGCATCCATCCATCCATCCATTATCCCACCCGCTTAATCCTTATCAGGGTCGCAGTTAGCATTGGCAAAACTTTTTAAATAAATAAACAAACCAAAACATACTGGAAAAATAACAGCAACATCCAGAATCATTAATGACATGCAAATACGTTTGAATGATATGTTATACCTCTCATCCATCTGTACACACTGTCATAATGTTCTGTTCATGTGATAAGGTACAGTTTATTTTTACAATTGAATATAAAAAGCATGAATTACGTCCATTTTAATATCACAGTTTGCAGTGTGAGATGATTACATGGTGCATCCCTAAAAAAAAAAAAAAAAGACTTTTTTCCCATCCACTGCTAAATGCATGTCCAGTTCTGTCCATTACTTAATGAGTTACCAGCATAATTGGTCACTGAGAATTAAGGATGAGGAATCAGGCAATACCCAAGGTCTGAAAGTACTGAAGTGGACACAAGCAGCCCCTGCTGTGTCATGTCATATGGAGACAATAAATGTAAAATATACACAAGTGATTTCAAAACATAGCATTGGTAACAGGACGATGGACAGAAACTTTTGAATTAGACGATGTTACTTTATAGCAAATCTAGAACTGACTTTATTGAATTTCTACTAGATTTAAAGAATAAAATGCCACATATATAACAGCATTAGCAAAAGCAAATATAAGCTATTTTTTCCCATAATTCTGTCCTGCTGCATGTCACACTACAGGTAACAGATCTGTGGAAATAGGTTAGAGACAAAAAAGAAACTGAAGCCACTGAACAGTTTTGTATCATACCTGGATGATTAACTGGAAAAACAGATTTGATGAACGTTAAAAACGGACAGTCATTTATGTCAAAATACATCACAGACTGTGACTGTTTCTCGAGTTACATCTTTTGACACTGAATGTTATCTGCAATTCATCAGATCTGATTTTTTTTCCCCCATCTTGAACAATGGACCTATCAATGTCATCAACTGCAGTTCAAATCACTTTCAAATGTTTGGACCAGATTCGCAAAAATCTGATTCCATTTTAATTTGACTGTCAAACAACAATCTGGACGCAACAGATGATCCATAAATCAGACATGAGCTAGCTATCTGAACAAGACTGTGTCCAAAACCACACTGACACACAAACACACACACACAGTCTGCGAGACCTTAATTAAACCCTGGATGCAGCCTGAGCAGCTACAGCGCATTTTCACAAAAACAACTAGGCTATTTAAGAGCCTATTGAGCTCTGGTGTCTCGTGCTAGCAATGTTAGCCTTGCAGCACCAGTACTAAGCTAAAGAAGCAAAAATTGGAATCCAAACATGTTTTAGGTGATCAACTACAAGCGGAAATGCTTTCTTTTAACCAGTAGTCAAACCAGTTAAAAATACATAATGCAAAATTACCCAGATCAAATGTACTGCTGTACAACGAACAGCAAACTAGCTGTGGCAACTTTTTAAATACAAATATGGCATTAGAGACAAATTACAAATATAACCATTTGCTGGGTCTAGCACGTTGTAAAAAATTTTAAGAACTGAAAGTATCAAAAGGTTTCAAAAGTTCAAAACGTACTCATATTTGGCAATCTTCTTAATACTTTCTAACACAAATGAGTTACATCAATTTAACTATTTTTGCTTACTGAAGAGTTCTCTTTGGATTAAATTGATTAAATGGGGGAAAAAAATTTAAAATTTGGCATTATATACAATTATGAGTGTTAAGTTTGATTGACTGATATCACATACGACACTACACTTCGTACTGTTATCAAAATCAAAATTCTGATATTGTGATAACCCTACTACAGATAAGTTTGATTGACTGATATCACATACGACACTACACTTCGTACTGTTATCAAAATCAAAATTCTGATATTGTGATAACCCTACTACAGATGTGTATTTCAGTCAAATGTAACATTTTTTATGCATTACCGATAGAAAAAAAAAAAAAAAAAAATTTATATA
>BRDA01002889.1:0-13243 GCA_036984385.1 Crenuchus spilurus | reverse complement strand
TATTTTGTCTTGCTTGTGCCAACAACTGCTCCTAGATTTGCGTGGCATATAGCCCCGCCCTCGATGGGTATTGGCTATCGGCCGATCGCACTGAAAAGGGAAATCGAAATTGGCCTCAAAAACGCAGATCGGTCCATCTCTTATATATATATATATATATATATATATATATATATATATATATATATAAAAACAAAGTGCATAGTGTTGTGTATCGGCAGATCAGGAAACTTAAGTATCGTTTCACCTCTTATTAACAAATTCTTTCAAACTGTCTTTAAAAAAATCTTAGGCTTACCAGCACAGATATCTTCACATAAAGCAAAGTGTTAACTTTTTTTTTAGTTAACTAAGGTTTCTAGATCATAATCTGGCACCTTAACACCTTCCGTTAGCTGCGCTTTGTGAAGAGGCACCTCAATACTCAGACACCCTTTTCCCCTTGAATAGAGCCATCAGTCAGTTTCAGTATCAGCCATCAGCGATTTCCTGAGTGAGCAGATACTTTATCAGCACCTCGAGCTCAACTGACAACACAAAAGTGAAGATGAAGCACCGCACAATTCAACAGCCAGTCACGACAGCAACAATAATTAAATGTTGATGTCGGTTTATGTTGCCACATCGTAAAAATCCTAAAATGTAAAGTTTGTCCATAAGTCACACTCTGAATTAGGGGTGTATGAAAATATCAATATTCTGGAGTATCGCAATGTTATGTTTTGTGATAATATTATGTTATGATTTCTGCATTGATTCTAAAAGACAGTATTTTTTATTAATAATTTACATGACTGGTGGCAGACAGTGGTAATCTACCTTCAGACATCACTCTTCTCCCAAGAGATGCAAGCATTGTAAGACTGTGATAATCACCATCACCTACAGATTAATGTAAATAAATCCGATACATCCATTGTTAGATATTTATTAGTCATTTGCCTTTCTAATTTTATTTTGTATCATTTTCTTTTGCCATATGGTGTCGACAAGAGAAGAAAGGGTTCCTCCCTTTGAGACTTGGTTCCTCTCAAGGGTTCTTCATTTTGCTATTAGGGAGTTTCACCTCAACACTCTTGACTAATCTACTCATGCAGGGCTTGGAAAGATGCTCCGACATCCACTGTAAAAAGCAAATACAAATAAATGTATCTACAGTACCAATCAAACATTTGGACACAGCTTCTCATTCAATGTTTTTTTTTCCTACATTGTAAATTAATTCTGAAGTCATCCAGGCTATGAAGGAACACATAAGGAATCATGATCATCAGGGCAAGAAATGCAAGTCATGAACTCTTGACAAGACACAGCTGTTAACTGAAAGCCATTCCAGGTGACTACCTCATAAAGCTGACTGAGAAAATGCCAAGAAAGCTGGCATCTAAGCAAGAGGTGCCTACTGTGAAGAATGTAAAATATAAACATATTCTGGTTTATTTACTTGTTTGTTTACTAAATAATTACATATGTATTTCTTCATTGTTTGAATGACTTTAGTATTAATGTACAATGCAGACCACTCTTAAATAAAAAAAATAAATAAAAAATAAATAAAAAAAAAAAAAAAAAAAACACTTGACAGGTACTATATATTATTATGTAAAAAATAAGGCAAATCTTCATGAAAAGAATTATCAGCTGAAGCACAAATAATAAAACTGAAACCCTTTCCACTGTATGAAGATTTGCAAGATGAATGCTCCAACAAAAACTGCCCATATTTGCCAAAAATTACTTGCATCCTGTAGATTTCTGAGTGGAAGCCTACCCTCTCAAAGCACTTCCTTCAAACACTAGAACTTAATTTCCAGGCATTTGGTGCCGTCTCTTTTGACCCACATGGGAGAAGCAGCCTCCCACTGATCTCCTGCATCAGAAACTCTGCAGCAGGTCTCCTTAGAAACCAGCCAAGCTGGCAGAGAAACACCTCTGATTATTCTCCAAAGAGCTATCCAATATCCTTCAGCAAAACCTCTGAACATCACCTCTAAACAGATGTGCTGGGACTGGAGGTCAAACAATGAAAAACAATATAGGAGACAACAAGAGGTCTGTGCATAAATTCAAACAATGCTCTTTCTCAAAGTGAAATTAACAAGTGGAGATTGATGGATTACGGCTCAGAGCCTCAGACAGAGACAATATTTAGCATTTTCCAATTATCAGCATTGGAGGCACTGTTATAATCTATCTTCAGCCATTAGGCTCTTCCACTCAAATGGAAACAAGTAGCATGATGACACACCAGTGATTTAAAAAATATAATCAAATCAATATTTTATCTGACAATGAATTGAAACATAAGCATTAATAATTTCTTATTTTCGTTCAGAATGTCAAGCTTTTAAAGAACAAGTCTTCTTTGTCAAACTCACTTATCAGACGTCCTGCACACTCTTTTCATATTACATGCTCCAAACTGAGTGCAGACCCATCTCTAGTTCAACTAAACAAACATTACCATCTGCTGTCCTCTAAAGCTTTAATGATACATCCAACGCTTGATGTAATTTGTTAATAAAGAATTGTTGATACATCCATCTACCTCCTAAAATACTGTACACAAACCCCTGAAATTACATCTATCCACTGATGACAGACAGCTAACAATTCTCTAAACACAGACATGATTAATGGAGATCAATAAATATGGAATTTCTGGGTCCTATAACCAACAATTATACATTGTGGCCGAAACTGATACCATACAGTTTATTTTCATGTGGCCAGCAGAAGACACTGTGGGGTCTAAAAAGTAGGACAACAGACACTGTACAAGTAAAAATACAACACAAAGTAATCAGTTATAATTATCCACTATAACTTCAAAACAAAAACTTTTTTCCAATTATCGACCAATGATATCTCCAGCATCCCTTACTTTAAGCCACCCTGAACAGCTGCCTACTTCAGTGAACCATTCTGAAGTGGCCCATGCAATAGGAGCATCCAAACACAGGCCATGTTATCTGCTGACGTCATACTGATTTCACAGCTGCACATGACGGCACTCAGGAACACCTAACCTCCTGTGACAACAGTGCATTAGAAAAGCTCTGAAATAACATGCTTCCAATAATGACTGACATAATTCTCATCATAACCTATGAAAACAATTACATTTATCTACATGGAACCTAGACTTAAATGGACAGATCCAAAAACTACTAATAGCAGTGAACATCAATCAAACAAGCAACAACGAATGATGGCTTGTATGTGTGGGACAGACCGCAATCTATGGATGAAAGACACAGAGCACACAGTCATGGTTTAAATCAAGCTGCTGAACATTGTGAACCATAAAATGATCAAAACAGAACAGCTTTAATACCATGTCAACTTTCAAAGGAAGAATGTAGCCCAAAGTTTAGTTTCTTAATATGACCGAACACAGTAATAAGCATAAATGGATTCATCATAGATTTCTCTATGTATAACTCACTACATTTACATAAAATCATTTGCATTTTCACTGACAGTGTGAAAGATGTAATAAACTTTCACATTTTAACATCCCATAAAGATCAGCCAACAAGCTTAATATAGGAGAACATTCATATGAGGAGTGCACCACCCCGTGCTTTTAAACACTAAACTTCCCAGCCTAAGCTGATTTAATCAATTACATTGATTATACACCAATTGTTTCACAATCTGTTCAAAATAAAAAATGCTATAAAACTATAAAATGACCCTTAAGCTACATGTCAATCACATTGTCTGGATATGTCTTGGTTTTGCACTGGAGCTACAAGACAACTTTAATAAAAGTATGTCACCCAAAAAACTTAAGATGACAGCCTTGTATTACATTGTCACTATACACGAGCATCTCGCAATCTAATCTTCAGATGCTCAGCATGCCACAGCTAATCAAACCTTCTGAGTAAGGGTGAAAACTGAGGGGCGATGTTTTTTGTGTCCCCAAAACCACTATCAAGGACAAGGATCAAATCAAGGACAATTTGTAGTGACAAGGATGCAACTAACTCAGAACAAACATTAAGTGAACACAGTTTAATATGAGAACATCATAAAAATAAAGCGCTATAGCATCTACTAAAAATGTGGTCCACAATCAAAGAGTAGAAAAGTGTGGGTTTTTCCATGTTTGCATTAGATATGTTCACAGATTACAAAAAGACTCATGGAAGGGAAGTTCAACTGCTGATTCCTATAAATGTAAAAATGTTGCACACTTATCAGCAATTCAAAACGGTAATCTTGCCATTTCGCTCAACCAGTCCTTTAACCTCTTCAGCTCTGAGACTTTAATTTGATCCAACACTGTCATAATAAATGGAACAGAACAGGTTCAGCAAGATACAAACAATGGAAATGTACCCTTTAATGTCCAGCGTGGTCCTTAAGGTCTACTTGTGTATAATAAAGGAGCATATCAGTTGCTTTTCACCTTAAAAAGGTGAGTCCAGTCAATACAACTACAAATCAACTCATTACAACACAGTCTGATACAGTTAGGTTGCCAGACTAAAGATACTGAAGATGGACTCCTCATGGTTACACCACATTGACAGGAAAGATACTGATTAGTTTTGAAAGTATCAAAATGCTTCAAGACTCAAATTTGGCAATCAATACTACTGAATCAATTCTAATTCTAATCAAACTCTAGTTTTCAATACTTTAACAGAAATAAGATCCCATTTAAAACTATATTTTGCTTACAAATAAAAAGTTCAATATAGATTACAATAATTAAATGTAAAAAATAAGTTAAACTGTCTAAATATAGAATCACAATGGTGAGTGTTTTTAATGTTCAGCCAGTGTATTGATTTGGTATCGAGTATCACAACTACCCTTAGCATCGGTACCAAAGTCAAAATTCTATTATTGTGACAACCCCAGTACAGGCCTAGTGGTGGTCCAGTCCTCTCTCAGAGTATAATGATTATTAACCAGTAATTACAACATGTAAAACAATATAAGTGGCTCAATTATCCTTCAGAGTTAAAAGTAAGGAGTCTAAAACTAACCGACCCAAATCAAACTAGCCAAGCCAGCTGTCAGGGTCATCTCCAGTTCCATGTCATAAGCTATTTTCAGACTGCAGGCAAATTTGGTTTATTTCTCTAATCAGATCTATTGAGATGACTGTTCACATTGTCATCAGAATTCCGTGTCAGGACATCACAAATCCGGATGGGTTGCTGTAGTAGGAAGTAGGCATCAGTAAATACAAAGCCACGCTTGTGATGTAGCCTTCATATGGAGAAGCGGGAGAGACATATGTGCATCATCTCGCCCTTCAGACAGTTAACCTGTCAAGTCACGGTTTACAACTTCTATGTCACAACAGACAAATTCAGTGGTGGAGGACGCTGGTATACATTGTAATGTCCCGTGATAGTCATAATCAGCTTCACTGTGAAGAGAGGCAGAGACATTCCCACATTTCTGTCACTATGGATTTGACATGGTCATTGTCCATCTCCTTATGACTGACGCAAAAGGCACTTTAAACTCCGATATGAATGGTGAGAGCACCAAGACTGAGATGAATTCTGTACAAATACAATTGTAAGCGCATTTCAAATCACCTCCAAATGTGGTTTGGAACTCATTTGCAAAAAAATTTATTCCAATGGGTTTTTGCTGTCCAAAACTATTGAAAATCAATCTGGATTCAAATGTGTGTATGTTTTATATATATATATATATATATATATATATATATATATATATATATATTGATCTGGGCTAGCAGTTTGAAGCTAGCCAATATAGTTTTGGATCCAATTTACAAAAATTTGCTTTCAATTTACTTTTCTGCTGTCCAGACTATTAAAAACATATAAAGACATGCCAAAAATCTGATTGGGTCAACAGTACGAACACGGTCAATGTGTCCTGGATCTGACTTAATTTGACTTTTTGTGATTAAGTGCCATCCAGACTATCAAAAAACAAATCGGGATACAATCAAAATATGTCAAAAAATCATATTTGGGCCAGCAGGCTGAACATATTCAGTGTGGTATGGATCGGATAAAAAAAACGGATTTCTTGACAGTTTGCTATCCAGACGTGTCAAATCAGATTTGAGCTAGCAGTCTGAACAGAGCCAAAAAGATCACCTATAATTACATTTAACAAAAGACACCGAGCTTACAACATCCACTGACGTTTCTTTCAAACAGGGTGACAAGCTTCGAGAAGTTAAGACAAAGAAAGGATAAATATTATTGAGGTTCCGGGGGGAAGATAAATATAAACCCTCCTCTACAGGGCCGTTTGACCAGCTAGTAAAGCCTTGTGGTTTACCGTTAGTGCACTAACCTGTCTGGTTACCTCAATTAATTCTCTTTTTGTATACAAGAACCCGTAGAGTCATTTAATCCGACAGAAACGCATAGAAACACCGACTTTGTGGTTAAAGAATCCGCTCGCGCCGGTAGCTACGCTAAACGGACACGCTAAGCTAAGCTAAGCTAAACCATCTCGCGGCTCCAGTAGAAGTCGATTTCTTAATCGCTAATCGATCTTATACAAACCGCGACATGACCTATTTAAACCCTTATGCCACTATTGTAGCCTATACTCATCTAATACTCCACAAAATCATCCAAAATAAGCATAATTTTTTCAGGTTCCCTCTTTTTTCTTCCCCATCCCCCAACCCGCATTGTCCATCATTCCAGTTCAAGTTAGCTTCGCTAGAATGGAGAAGCAGGGCCTCGTTACTGCATATTCAAGTAAAAAATAGACACACATTATGTTGCCGGTAAAATGAACACTATGTTACATTTCTTAAACCGTTTGAAAACATTTTAAAACCAGGTAGAGGATAAATCTTGACGTGAGTGCTTGTTATTCCCCGCCCGAAAACACAAATACCTGTCATTGAGCTGGTCCTCGGTCCCGGGCAACGGGTGAACGACGAAGTGTATAGAGGTCATGATTTCAGTCCATAAACAAGGCGAAAATATGAAAATAATGGTCAAGGTATGCGTGTGAGGACCCTCTTCTCTTACTGCTTAAGTCTAACAGTGTGTTTCACTACAAACTCCCTGTTTACGAAACGAAAAGCCGAGCCGCGATAACACAACCTCCTCACCCACATGCCGCCATCTTAACTCCAGCGAGATGCTTGGTTTTGTGTGTGGACGAGCTAAAGGATCCAACCAAAGTGCACCAGAGTCTGATACAACGGCGACGCTGGTTGGACCTTCGGGCTCTACTGGGGTTGAATGTTAGAGAGAAGCGGATTGGAGCTCTGCAGGATAAAGGAGCTGGAAGCATGTCCTACTGCTGACAGTGCCAGCACACTGCTGTTGAACAAATGTATACACTTTTATTTTTATTTTATTTTATACATTTTATTTTTTTCTCTTTTTGGCCTTAGAAATTGCATTATAGTTGTTGTTATGTTTGATACGTTTTATGATTTTAATTACTGCTTATCATTTTAACTGTTGTAAAGTGTCTTAGAGGTTCATGAAAAGCACTATATAAATAAAATGCATTATTATTATTATTATTATTATTATTATCATGACCTATAGGCTATAAAACTAATATTTGGTATATATTTGTGTGTGTGTGTGTGTGTGCATCTTTAGGGACCTCAGGGGAAGAAAACACATTTCTCATATTTCAGAACAAAGGGAGTAACCTATAATTTGGTTGGTACCCTAAGACCACGTCATGATTCTCAGTGGTTTTGTACCAAATAAGGTTTCTGATTTCACAGAAAGAACCATTTAGCACTGCATGCACCATATAAAGTAAACCTTAGTCTGTAGGTCTGCTCTTATATTAGAGTAAATATGATTTCATTCTAAAACACTATAGCATGCAAAGATAGGTCAAACAATATATGTAGAACAATATCAAATTCAGACTGTTTTCAGTTCATTAATGAAGTTGGTTCCTGTTTGAGAGATACACTCGCTGACATGGGCGTGGAAGTGGGGGGGAAAGTGGACCTGACTACCCAGGGTCCGAGTAGGGAGAGGGGCCCATAAAAATCCTGAATTAAATTTTTTTTTTGGTTGTTTTTTTTTTTTTTTTTTTTGAATAAATTGGGCCCTCAAATTAATTATTTAATTCATATTTCAAATATATTGATATCAACTGAGGGAATGAACTTTAGTCACAGTCCTCTCAACATATTGGACATACTGGGGGCCCCTCTTGGAGGTCAAAAATGGTTTAGTCCGCCCAACAGCGACTAACGACAATTGTAACGTCAGTGAGCCTAGAATAATGACCTGGGTGCTACACATCATGCTGCTAAAAAGCAGAAATCAGGATTTCAAAAGAAGAAAGAAAGGGAGAAAAATGAAAGAAAGCACAATGAGGGGACACAGCTGTTGACGGCTTTCTTTCCCAAAGGTGAACCGAGTTTTCTTATTATGCAAAGTCCAATTAAAGTTAAAGTAGTCCACTCCAGACAGCTGCTGCTGATTTTTGTAGACTCACGTGAAGTCGTTAGTTAAGTTAGTTACCAACCAGGCTGCTTGTGGCTGTAAGTATAAAGACAATTATGAGCGGCTAACGTTAGTTATCAACTTTAACCAGTTTCAGAAACAAACAGTGGCTCGTCAGAGAGAGACAGAGACGGAAAGAGAGAGAGTGCTAGCTGTCTGCTGACTGGTAGAATTGCTGCCTAAATGCGAGTTGTTTACCTTAAGTTTAAAGTAAGTTAGCCTTTTGGTTCAGTACGTGTGCTAAAGCCTATTGTCTACTAACACAGCAGAGCTAAAAGTGAAACTCTGTGCTGAGACTTAATATCCACCAGCAATATTTCTGCCTCATATATCAACATGTAAATAGCTACATCAACATAATCTTATCTTTTTGTAGCTTAAAAACTTATTTATGCTTTTTTATTTAAATAAATACCCCCCTTTTTTGCTCATGTGCCTCGTTTACTGGCATTTATAGGAGCCCACTGTCATTGAGAGTGTACAGGGCCCCGAATTTGCTGCTACGCCCCTGCTCGCTGATAGTGTTGTAGTGTAAAAGTCACCAAGTATAAAGACATTATGTCCAAATATAGTATGATTGAGGTAGATAAGAGGGAAGGAACAGAGAAGGGCTACGTTTAAGGTGCTTACAGTGATGCTTTGACCATGAATAATTCAAAATGTACACATTTCTCTTTATGTTTTGTTCATGTATGTGTATATAAATCAAACATATATTGTTACTTCGCTGTGTAAAGTTGTAATATTTTATTTTTGTATGAATTCTTACATTTTTTCCTTTGTTTTGCTCATTTCAATTTATTTTGTCTTAACTATAGCATATCATATTATTTCATTTACTATGTACACTTCTGTGCAAAATTTGGGGACCCTGGCCAAGCAACACATTTCCTCAAACATATTTTAAGTTCTATATGAAATAATTGTAGTAAATAGTAAATTTTAGTACAGTTTCTATTTGTTTGCTAAATTTAACAAACTGGAAAAAATTTAACTAACAAATATTAACATGAAATAACATTTGTACAGACCACATTTTATTGAAATTACTAAGAAAAAATTCCCAACTTATAAATGAAGAATATTTTTTTATTGCTCACATGTTGCTCTTTGATGCCTCAGGAGATTCTTAAGAGAAATAGAACAAGACAAAGAAGATAACTGAGCCCAGATATAGATTATAGTAGTCCTGCACCACATCTGAACTGAGAAAACTCATAGTCCTGGGTGAGAAATGTTGAGATTCCTGTCTTTATTAAATGGGAGATTTGTTGGAGCAGAATATGAGATCGTACTGAAACTCAACAGGCAATATATGTGAGATTATTGAGGTATTTTTTCTCAAAAATTAAATATCTGAGCAGTAGATTCAAGATTGAAGAAAATGCAGATGAAACTGAAAAGTGATTGTGCAGCCAAAGCATCCCCCAGGTGTTGCCAGGTGCTTTCTATGGTCTCCTGAGTAGTTGCTAAGGTGTTGTTAGGTGGTTGCTATGGTCTTCAAAGTGATTTCTAAGGTGTTGTTAGGTGGTTGCTGTGGTCTGCAAAGTGGTTTCTAAAGTGTTGCTAGGTGGTTGCTATGGTCTCCAAAATGGTTGCTAAGGTGTGGCTAGAGGGTTGCTATGACTGAGGTCTTTTTCTCAGGAGAAACAAGTGATCAGTAGATCCGAGACCTTATTTGCTTCAATCGGATTGTCTCATTGTTATCTCATTTTGTCTCACTGTTTTCTCATTGTCTCCTTTTGTGTCATTGTTGTCTAGGAGAAACTGCTAAGATGTTAAGGAGATCTCCTCTTGGATCTTTCTTTCTCCTGAGCAGCTGCTTCTTTAAAGCTAGGTGGAACATGGCTGGGTGGAACAAATCCACTGCTATTGGAGATTATCCATAATAAGCTTGAGGCTCTGCAGGATTGTAGCCTTTAAAGATGCATCTACCAACAGTGATCCACTGAGGTCGACAGAACAGAAATGCAGATACAGTGTGGGTGGTCATCACTCCAGCTTTAAACCATGTGGTATGAGCTTAAGAGAACAGAATGAGCCACAAGACAGAAGCTAAGGCATGTTGCTATAAGAGAAGCAATCCAGAGGAAAACCATATTGCTCAAATGTTGATTTTTGATGACTCGAGACTTCTCCTTAAACTCGTTATAGGAGAAATAGCATAAGACAAAGAGGAAACATGAGATGAAACAGAATATTGTGAATATAAGTTTGTGTTCATAATTTAATTAAAGGCACATTTTCATATTTTATATTACATTTAAAGTGACATTTCAAGCCTTTTTTTTGCTTTAATGTATCAGTTCGTCATTATCTCAGATTATTAGAATATTTCATTTTGAGTTTGAAGAAATTATGAAACTATTCAAACAATATTACAACAAAAAAGGCTTGAAATATGTTACTTTAGTCCTGGATGAGTTCATTTTGAGATTCCTGTCTGTAGTAAACATGAGCAAGTCTGAGCACAGTGTGAGATTTGACGGAGATCAGTATAAAAACTCAACACACAATATTACTGAGGTTTTTTTTCGCAAGTTTGAGTAAATTACTATTAAAACAGAATAAATACAGTGTATCTCTCAGGCTACAACATCCTAATATTAAGCTACTCCTGAACCAGACAATGTCAGTAGTGTCTGATCTGGTCTAAGAAGAACAAGTAGACTGTTGCTCAGTGGTTCAAAGTCCTGTTTTCAGATGAAAGTCATTTTTGCATGTGAGTTGCAAATCAAGGTTCTAGAGTCTGGAGGAAGAGTGGAGACACACAGAATGGAAGGTGTCTGAAGTCCAGTGTGAAGTTTCTGCAGTCTGTGATGGGTTGGGCTGCCATGTCATCTACTGGTGTTGGTCCACTGTGTTCAAAGTCACATTTTAGAGCACTTCATACTTCCATTTGCTGACAAGCTTTATGGAGATGCTGATTTCCTTTATCCAGCGCTTGCCCACAGTGCCAAAACTACTACTGACCATCATATTACTGTGCAGGATTGACCAGCCAAGTCATAATTATCAACATTAAAACAAACAAAAAAATAATTAATTTATGAATAATAATAAAAAAAGATTCCTATTTTGTTTACGTATGACTGTATACTTTAACACCCAGCGATGAATTGGCGCCCTGTCCTGGGCTTAGTTGGGATAGTATCATGTCCTGCCCTGCGCCCAGTGAGGGGTAGGGGACTAATCTTGACCCTGATAAGGATTAAGAGGTGGGATAATGGATGGGTGGATGGATGTATACTTTGAAACTTATAACAGTAACACAGAGGTAATATAAGGGAGGGCTACAACATGGCCTACTTCTATAACCCATATAATGAGGTCCAGACCAACCCTACAGGAAAAAGAGCTCCAGTATGCGCTATACGTGTTCCCTGTTAAACACAGAGAAAAACTGCAGCAGCTTCTTATCAGTGAAACCCACCCACACTGCTGAGTGTGATATGAATGTAATGCCATTGGGTTAAGCTGGGTGAACAGTTTTTGTTGTTATTCAAAGCCAATGTGATCTTCCCCCAGGCCAAAGAAATGCACCTCAAGTCTTAAACACACTTTAGAAAGATGCCGATCATGGCATCAATGGCAGCTGCAATTCATCTGACAACTCTTCAACATGCTTTTGAACATTTGGCATTTTTTGAACATGATATTTGAACATATTCAAATGTCCAAGTCATACACAACAATGGCTTCTCAAGAGCTTTATCAAATGCAGCCTTTTTAACTGAAAAGTGTGGGGTCATGTGACCTTTCTAAGATTGTTTTGAAAGATGGAATTTGACAATTTATATATATATATATGTGTGTGTGTGTGTGTGCAGTAGTACTTAAAGGTTTGTGAACCATTTAGAATTTTCTGCATAGAAATATAGGATAGGTTATATTTTAAACTTCATTAGAGTCATAAAAAGTTATGTCAAGTCATAAAAGATAATCAAATCAAAGAAATCAGACAAAATATTAGACGTGGTCATTTATTAATTGAGATTGAAAATGACTATTTGAAGGTGAAATTTGAGTCAAGTGTTGTCAATAAGTGGGATGACAATTAGGTGTGAGTTGGTGCCCTGTTTTATATAAAGAACAGAGATCTAGCGAAATCTGATCTTCTCAAGTGTATCATAGCATGAACAACCAACACATTTTGGTTGGTGCACTATTTTCACTCCAGTAGTGACACTGTGGCGTTTAAAAACATACATAATTGTAACAACAATCTATTGCTATTGTTTTCTGGAGCCAGGTATAAGGATTTGAAATGAGACAAAAATGTAAACTGTATTGTATATATGAAATAAAGTTGGGCTCAGGAATGAGCCTTGTGGAACTCCTTTGTTCTCACTCATTTCTGGCCAATTTCACTGCGTTCATTATTAAAATTATTTGTTATAAGTACAAACCGGATTCCAAAAAAGTTGGGACACTAAACAAATTGTGAATAAAAACTGAATGCAATGATATGGAGATGGCAAATGTCAATCTTTTTCGTAATAGAACATAGATGACAGATCAAAAGTTTAATCTGAGTAAATTAAACATTTTAAAGGAGAAATATGTTGATTCAAAATTTCACAGTGTCAACAAATATTGACAATGTAATTGTCAACAAATTGACGAGTAGCAATAAGTGGCTGGAAAAAAGGAAATTGAGCATATAACAAACAGCTGGAAGACCAGTTAACACTAATTAGGTCAAATGACAACATGATTGGGTATAAAAAGAGCTTCTCAGAGTGTCAGTGTCTCTCTGAAGCCAAGATGGTAAGAGGATC
>BRDA01002887.1:16251-29955 GCA_036984385.1 Crenuchus spilurus | reverse complement strand
TCTGATAAAGTGGACAGTGGGTGGAGCTAAACGAGCAGGGTTTCTGATAAAGTGGACAGTGGGTGGAGCTAAACGAGCAGGGTTTCTGATAAAGTGGACAGTGGGTGGAGCTAAACGAGCAGGGTTTCTGATAAAGTAGACTGTATAAATTAACTGGACTGTGACCTGTTCTCTGTGTTCAGTTGCGTTTGCTGGACTGGGTTTTACGGCACTGTATATTGCGGGAAAGCTGCACTGTTTCAGTCCGGCTGGCCGAGGTAAAGCCTGGAGACTCTGTGCCTTCCTCACACCACTCCTCTTCGCCATCATGATCGCTCTCTCCAGAACCTGTGATTACAAACACCACTGGCAAGGTGAAGAGTCCATACAGTATATATACATCAACAGTCACATACCCATACATACATACATACATACACATACTGTACATACAATACATACATACATATCATTTACACGCTTTCCTTTATTTTCAGTCCAAATGTCCAGTATTATGTAAAAGTCTAAGAGCCCATCCACATGTCTCCAGATACTTTTTAAAACTTGAAATGCTAGAAAAAGTCATCTTCTCTTTGGACAGTATTGACGTTTCAGTGGCTTTGCACTGCCGTCACTCTGTTGGAAGATCTCTGCACTCTGTGATCTATATTCTCTACAATACACATGACCCTTATTTCTTCTGCTGGAGTCTGTGTGAGGTATCAACGCCCCCTGCTGGGCTGGAGGTTCTTGTGAGCATTTTTGAGTTGATTGTGCATTCTCATAAGAATGGAGAGATTTTCAGAAGTGCTGTTACACAGGTTTTGAATTCTTAGTCATCTGTTCTCATGATTTACATCTACTTATCTGATCAATAAGTGTGATTGTGTTTGTAAAAACACCATATATCAGAATGCATACAAATAAATATAGTAAAAAATATCTGTTGATGCACTATGTCCAAAAGTTTTTGGACACCCCTTCTAATGAATGAATTCAGGCATTTAAAGCTGTCACAGATGTACAAATACATACATACACACACACACACACACAGAGTCCCTTTAGAGAAGTACTGCCAATAGAATAGGACTGAACACCAACCCTATTGGCACCATGACTTATGCCAGGTGTGGGGTAGAGGGGTATAAAACACCCCAGCATTGAGTTGTGGAGTTGTGTTCTCTGCTCCATTCTTCATTACATTTGGGATGAGTTGGGGATCAGGTGGAGATGATCTTCCCACATCCTTACCTCACTTACACTCTTGTGGCTAAATTCAATCAAGTCCTCACAGCAATGCTTCACAATCTAGTACAAAGTCTGGACAGTAGAGACGGTTACTCCAACAAAAGCAGCATAAACTTTAATAGCCTTGATTTCAGAAGAAACACAATGAACAGGTGTCCCAATAATTTTACACATGTAATGTCTGTTGTGAACAGAGTTTTGTTTGTAGTTGTTGATTTAATAATGAATTATTGATTAACCAAAACAAGTACAGTGGAAGCTCTGTTATCGTTTGCACAGATTATCATACAATTTGGTTATTGTCGAGTATTTTTGGGAAAATATTGTCCCAGTTAATATTCTCAAATATTAAAAATACTCAAAATATACTAAAGCAACAGCACGCAGCACTACCACCTGGAAATGGGTGTGAAAACAAATAGCGGCCAAGAACCCCAAGAACGGGTGTACAAAACAAAGGCTGGACCACACCAGCACTCTCTAAAACAGAGCGTAAACCTGTAAGAGTTAAATGTTCATTTATCCACTTCATTAGTCTTTTATATTTATTTCTCATTGTGTTCTGTATGTAAAACTTTAGTTATTCTATATAAAATGTATTTTTGTTTACATTTTGGAGTGTCTGGAACAGATTATTGGATTTACATTGTTTTATGAGAAATATTGCTTCAGTTATCATATCAGAGGTTCCACTGTACTGATAACATGAGGAGAGGTGTGGAAACACATTCAGATACAGAACATCATTGTTTTGATGTTATTTAATAGGATTTATTCTAATATTTTAGTTTTTTCTGAGTAATAAAACAGAGCTAAATATTTTTATTAGTCTAATTAACACTGTCTGTATATTTTTGATGTAGATGTGTTGGTGGGGTCTCTGCTGGGATTGGCCTTCTCGGTCCTGTGTTACCTTCAGCATTACCCGGCTCTGACTGAATCAGACTGTCACAGACCTCTTCGGCTCAGAGAAACAACACCATCAGCTCAGGAGCGCAAGCAGGCAAACACAGGCTACCTCTTACCTCTGTAGGACCCCAGTGACTTCAGACCTTAACACCCATATGAAAGTGGAATATGTTGCCAGTATATCATAACATATTGGAAATGTGATTCTGGTGCATATTCATATGACATGTTTGTATGGGTGAAAATCATGGACTGTATGGGTGTGTACAGAGTGACCACTGAGGCCTCAGACACT
Organism: Crenuchus spilurus; assembly: GCA_036984385.1. Taxonomy (NCBI): domain Eukaryota; kingdom Metazoa; phylum Chordata; class Actinopteri; order Characiformes; family Crenuchidae; genus Crenuchus; species Crenuchus spilurus. The sequence goes on along the minus strand of BRDA01002887.1, from coordinate 27,521 downwards.
GCTCATAAGCTATAATGCTGCCAATTTCCTTCCTCTGATTGTGTATCTGTGTTAAATATGACCTATGAGGACCAAATTGTCATTGTCCAGCCCAGGATTTTGCTTCTCTAGCAAAGACCAAAAGCAGAGTGTTCAGAAACAAAGGACAAAATCCTGGAGTGGATTTTTATTTCCTGGACTTGAATTTCCCAACTCTAGTTACAGACATTAAACCAGTTCTTCTCTTCAGGCTCCGCCCACAACTGTGTTCTTTCATAGCTAGTGTTGCTAGGTTGGAGAAACTACAGAATGCTGATAAACATCCCACCAAGAACCTGTAGACAATTTTTTTCAGCTTTAGACATAATAAACGTTTTAGTTTCAGCAAGGTTTCACTCCTAAAATAATTCCCTCCCCTCCAATAGATCCCCTCTATCAGCCGAGACAGGGCTGGAGTCCACATTTAGCTTTGTTAGTTTAGATCTGGAGCTGTGAGAACAACATTCTTACAGAACTAGAACATTACAACATAATTAATTATGGTTTAAATATACTTTTTTCTATTTTACCTAAATGTCCTGGATCATACGGGAGTCCAGTGTTTGCTGTGAGGCTACCATTGCTAACAAACACGAGTTCAGTAGTCACCCAAATAGACTTGGCATTTCTGTAAAAATATCAACAAACCTTTTCTGAAAGCTGATCCAGATGTTAATGACAATGTCACAGACTAGTGGATGTGGTTTAGGACACAGTCAGACTTACTGTGAACTATAAACTTGTGTAGCTGAATGCTGTGTCGGCCATCTTGGAGCAAGAAGTGCTGATCTAGAGTCAGTTTTAGTGCTGATGAGAAATCTGATGTAAGATCAGTCTTCTAGCAGCCCTGCTGCTGTCTGAAGTGTCTGTCTGTGGGTGGAGCCATGACAGAATACATTTGTGGGTGGAGTTTTAACAGACTGAGTATTATAGAAGTTTTTTAGATTTGTACAGGAGCCTAGGGTTTCCTAGTTTGTAGTTATCAGTTTTTATAAAAAATCTCTTGCTCGCTCTTTCTCTCTCTCTCTCTCTCTCTTTCTCTTGCTCTCGCTCTCGCTCTCTCTCTCTCGCTCACGCTCTCTCTCTCTCGCTCACGCTCTCTCTCTCTCTCTCTCACACACATGCTCTCTCTCTCTCTCTGTGTGTGTTTGTGTGTATGTGTGTGTGTGTCTTAATGACTCTCACAGCTGTGTCTGTATCTCAAGTCACTCTTTATGTTACTGAAGTATGTCAATAAATGTTACAACAGCCCATCTGTTGGTTGGGTCATTAGCACACATTGGGGAATTTTACACTACAGTGTTTGTCCTTTCACCTAGTGAGATTTACATCACAATTATCAGCATCAGATTTATTGGCCAGGTTTGCTGACACACACACAAGGAATTTGTTTCTGGCAGCTGGTGTGTGTATTATTATACACAATATACTGGTAATGTACATATAATTTACACAATGTGTACAATACGCTGGTAATGTACAGGTAACTTACACGCGGTGTACAATACGCTGGTAATGTAGAGGTCATTTACACGCGGTGTACAATATGCTGGTAATGTAGAGGTCATTTACACGCGGTGTACAATACGCTGGTAATGTACAGGTAACTTACACGCGGTGTACAATACGCTGGTAATGTACAGGTCACTTACACGCGGTGTACAATACGCTGGTAATGTACAGGTCACTTACACGCGGTGTAAGCTTCTTGAATCTACCATAACACACCTTTATTAACCTCTAGACACCATTACAGGACATAAACATTTCTCTTTTTCAGCAGGGATGTACTAGATCAGTGAAGTTATACGCCATTGTTGATGAACATGATTATATCAGTGACTCTGGGAGAAAACATATGGGATTCAGCATAATTTACACTATATTTACACTATTCAATATATATATATATATATATATATATATATATATTACACTGGTATACATAAACATCCACCACATGCGGTCCCCATTAGCCTTCCAGCTCTGGAGTGAAACTAAAGATGTGACTGTGATCAGTGTATAACATCTAAAGAGATAATCCTGTATTGATGTAATGAAGTCTTGCCTCATACAGGATTTTCTAAAACCAAAGGTCAGACAGCACAACTGGGCACTTCTGATTCAGCAGCTCATCTCACAGATCATTATCTATATCTGCTGTCCTACAGTACAGACATAAATATTAACATTATTCAAAGTGTAGGGAATAAACCAGCATCCTATTTTCTCCTAGATGGCACTCTCACTCGATCACTCACACATTGAAATGTCTGCTGGATCAGGCATCTACTGATTGGTCCATTCGGAGCTGGGAACCCTGCGCTTTCCTCCGATTATGATGGCTCCCCAGTGATGGTGTATCAGTGGTTGTTGGACGGGCAGCACAGTGGCTTGGTGGTTAGCACGTTCGCCTCTCAGTTCTGAGGTCTCTGGTTCGAGTCCCCATCTGAGCGGAGTTTCCATGTTCTCCCCGTGTCTGCGTGGGTTTCCTCCGGGGACTCCGGTTTCCTCACACAGTCCAAAAACATGGAGATCAGGTGAATTGGATACTCTTAAAATAAATAAATAAATAAATTACTCTGGTGTGTGTATGTATGTATGTTTGCCCAGATATGGTTGGCACTCTGTTTTGGGTGATGCCCCTAGTGCTCGATACAATCCTACAGGTGGACGGTCACTTCTGGTTGAGAGTACGCTGTGTGCGACTGGCTGCTTCTAGCCAGTGTGTGTGTGTGGTTGAGAGTGTGTAAATGGAGTGTGTTGATTGTAAAGCGTCCTTGGGTATCTTGAAAGGCGCTATATAAGTGTAACATTCATTCATTCATTCATTCATTCATTCATGTCTTCACCCTCCTAGAGTCAGGGACATTGCAAAAGTGATGGGAAGAGCCCCCTAGTGGAGGGGATGGTTAATTGGCTACTACCACATTAGGAAGGGGAGAAAATTGGCAAAAACAAAATGTCTGGACCGTCTCCTAAAGAGGATGCAGCTATGAGTTTGGGTCACCACCAGTGCAGAGCTTGCTCAGGAGGGCATAGGCAGGGTGTGAGTGATCTGAACACAGTGAGACAAAAGCTTTTACAGGATGGCTTGTTGTCAAGAAGAGCAGCAAAGTCATTTCTCTTCACAAAAAACATCAAGGACAGAGTGACATTCTGCAGGAAGAATAGGGACTGGAGTGAAGAGGATTGAGGTAAAGTTATTTTCTCTGCTGAAGCCCCTTCAGACTGTTTGGACATCTGAAAAAAATGATGGTTCAGAGAAGAAAAGACGAAGCTACCAGAGTCCTGTGTCATACCAACAATAAAGCATCCTGACACCATTCATGTGTCATTCCTTCTTATCCACAGGAGTGGGTTCACTCCAAATTTTGCCTAAGAACAAGGCCATGAATAAAGAATATCAAAATATCCTCCAAGAGCAACTTCTCACAATGACCAGGCGCAGTTTGGAGGTGAACAGCTGTTTCCAGATGATGGAGCACCATGTCACAAAGCAAAAGTGATAACCAAGTGACTCAGTGAGCAAAACCGAGACATTTTGGGTCCATGGCCAGGAAACTCCCCAGATCTTAATCCCACTGAGATCCTGTAGTTAATCCTTAAAAAGAGGTGAAGAAACAAAAACCCAGAAACTGATCAACTCTGAGCTCTGACTAGAACATCACTCAAGATTTTGCCCAGAGGCTGATAATCCAGCACACTCAGGTGAACTGCAGGGTCAACACTGTAAATGTTCAGTGTTTAAACTGGATGTATGTCAATAAAAAGTCAAATGTATGAAATGCTTATAATTGTACTTCATTAATTAACCATAAACATCTGACAAACGCTTCTGACAAACCCGAGGCAGCAAACTGAAAACAAAAATGTGTAAAGTCACAGCCTGTAGTCCTTCTGCTTCTGTTCTTTATGTAATATATATATATATATATATATATATATATATATATATATATATATACAAATATGACACTTTTGACTTAAATGAACACCATGTTGAAATTTTCTGATCTATAACTGTAGATCAGTGTCATCTGTTATCAGTGATTATGATAAACTGACTCAATCACAGAATGATGTCATGCTCATGTGAGGGCTGAAATCTCCCTTATTTGTAATCACAGTCGACCTTTAGCCTGTTTTATGGGCCACTCTATATATATCCCGAGTTTAAAGCTTTCTGAGCTGAAAACGCGCACTGCTCTGCTTTTTGGCCCTGATGAGTACCCGTATGTCTGAGCTGGAGGGTAGGACTCTTCTGTTACATCTTTATATCTGCTGTTTTAGTAAAAATGTGTAAAAACCAGCATGAAAATCTGGTAAATGTGTGATGCGGAGGCCTAAACTGTAGATAATCTGTACTGACAGTCCGCTTACAATGCAGCTTCTTATTCATAAGCGTCTGTTTAGAACTCCTCGTTCCACCTTAAAAGGCGGAGCGGCTGCATTATAGAACGTGAGATGTTATATTATGACTACTAGCTATTTAAGGTGGAACCTGGAGTTCCAATAACAACTATTTACACTGGGCGTATCATCACTTACAGCCTGGAATGTCGTTAAATCTCTGCTTTTTGCTTCTGTATCTGTGCATGTTTGTTTGTTTACATCACACAGCGGTTCATATATGTTAGCTAAAGCTAACATGAAATAGCTAATATAGGGAAAGCTTATGAATGTCCACTTGATCAGCTCCACAGATCAGACAGGAGCACTGTGTAGTTCTACAGTTACAGACTGTAGTCCATCTGTTTCTCTGTAGACTTTATTAACCTGTTCTTCAATGATCAGGACCCAATAGAGCAGGAGGGTCATTCTCAGTGACACTGATGTGGTGGTGGTGTGTTAGTGTGTGTTTTTAAACACCTCAGTGTCACTGCTGGAGTAAAAATAGTGCATCAACCAGTCAACAGTGTCACCAGTGAAGGACTAGAGGACCAACACACACTGTGCTGAGCTGCTGTCTCTGACTTTACATCTACAAGACCAACAAGGTAGGTGTGTCTAATAGAGTGAACAGTGAGTGACACAGTGTTTAACATCTCCAGCAGCTCACACACTAACACACCACCACCACATCAGTGTCACTGAGAAGGATACACCTGCTCTGTGGGTCCTGATCACTGAAGAACAGGACACAGTCTGCAGAGAATCTGATGAACTACAGTCTGTAATTGTAGAACTACAAAGTGCTCCTGTCTGATCAGTGGAGCCTGAGTTTTTAATTCTTATGTAGATAAATAAGAAATAAAAGCATAGTTTTCTATGATATGAGCCCTTAAAATGTTTTTTTTTTTTTTGTTTTTTTTTTGTGAACTGTCACTTTAAGCCCTGAGTGAGGTTTTAAAGTGTAAGTTTGAAAAATCTTGAAAAAAGAGGAGAGTTAAGAGACATTTTTCTGGACTATTCTCACTTTGGGCTTAAATGTCACTTTAAACTTTGTTTAAAATTTGTTGATGTTTTAATCATTGAGAAGCAAATAAAGCCGTCCAGATACTTTTGATATAAAATGTTTAATAGTGGAGAAATGTTTCAGATGTCTTTATAATGGTGGTGACAGAAACCAGACATCAGAATCTCTACAGTGAAAATACACTCTGTACACACTGTAAATACAGGCTGAGGGCTGACCTGCAGGGGCCGGTAGTGAAACGGAGCAAAGGTTTTTCAAATATGTGTCACCTTGGTTGCTTCACAGCTGTTGCAGAATAAATCTGCCCTGTTAAACCTGTCCTGACCTGAATTTTACATATTTAAACTGACACTGACCTGAAAATGTTTGGTCAGACATACAGCAGTTATTACTTTAATAACAAGGCTTGTTTATTGTTTTTCATGGGCAGGTTGTAGATATTGTGCATGCAAAACAGCTGGAAAATACAGCATTAGTAACTACATGGACATTAAAGGGCTTGTATGCAAATGTTTTCTTGTGTGATATTTTCCCCCTTAGCTCCATTTAGGATCTTTATGTACTAAAACAGTCATAATTCATGTTTATATGATAATTAGCACATTTATCCACGTTAACCTTTAGAATTAAACAGGCAGGTTTTGTTACTGTATCTTTAAGACTTATATGTAAATGAGCTCTGATCTGATTGGATGTGTTTGCTCTATTAGAGTTTGGATCACATAACATAGCTCCAAAGCTACAAAGAGGAGAGGACAGGTTCTTTCCTCATAATGCCTTAATCAGATTGGTTAATTTTATTTACGGGCAGGATTTTATCAGTCAGATGCCATGTTGAGTGTTACAAGCATTCACGCTCATTTTAAACGAGTGACTGCACTCATACTGTAATATCTCTGATGTAGATTACAGAGAATCCTGAAGTACATTTATCTAATATGATTACTTAGTATTATTTACCCTTTACAGTGATTTTTATTTAAGATAGAGTAATAATAATAATATAATAATAATAATAATATTAATTAATAATATTAATAATAAATATAATAATAATAATAGAGTAAAGAGACAGTTGATGTACAGTGGGGAAAAAAAGTATTTGGTCAGCCACTGATTGTGCAAGTTCTCCTACTTAGAAAGACGAGAGAGGTCTGTAATTTTCATCATAGATACACTTCAACTATGAGAGACAAATGAGAAAAAAAATCAAGGAAATCACATTGTAGGATTTTTAAAGAATTTATTTGTAAATTGTGGTGGAAAATAAGTATTTGGTCAATAACAAAAGTTCAACTCAATACTTTGTAACATGGCAATGACAGAGATTAAACGTTTCCTGTAAGTCTTCACCAGGTTTGCACACACTGTAGCTGGTATTTTGGCTTATTCCTCCATGCAGATCTCCTCTACAGCAGTGATGTTTTGGGGCTGTTGCTGGGCAACTTGAACTCCCTCCACAAATTGTCTAGGCCACTCCAGGACCTTTACGGAGCCACTTCTTCACTGCCCGAGCAGTGTATTTGGGATAATTTTCATGCTGGAAGGCCCAGTCATGTTGCATGTTCAATGCTCTTACAGATGGAAGGAGGTTTTGGCTTACAATCTCAGGATACATGGCCCCGTTCATTCTTCCCTTAACACGGATCAGTCGTGCTGTCCTTTTTACAGAAAAGCAGCCCCAAAGCATGATGTTTCCACCCCCATGCTTAACAGTAGGTATGGTGTTCTTGGGATGCAACTCAGCATTCTTCTTCCTCCAAACATGGCGAGTGGACTTGAGTACCAAAAAGCTCTATTTTGGTCTCATCTGACCACATGACCTTCTCCCATGCCTCCTCTAGTCATTGGCGAACTTGAAATGGGCCTGGACATGTGCTGGCATGAGCAGGGGGACCTTGAATGCCCTGCATGATTTTGAACCATGATGGCATAGTGTGTTACTAATGGTTCTCTTTGAGACCGTGGTCCCAGCTCTCTTCAGGTTATTGATCAAGTCCTCCTGTATAGTTCGGGGCTGACTCCTGACCTTTCTCAGAATCATCCTTACCCCATGAAGTGAGATCTTGCATGGAGCCCCAGACAGTCATCTTGTGTTTCTTCCAGTTTCTAATAATTGTGCCAACAGTTGTTGCCTTCTCACCAAGCTGCTTGCCTATTGTCCTGTAGCACATCTCAGCCTTGTGCAGGTCAAAAATGTTGTCTCTGTTGTTCTTAGAAAGCTCTTTGGAGTGTGATTGATTGAGAGTGTGGACAGTTGCATTTTATAGACAAAACAAGTTCAAACAGGTGCCATTAATACAGGTAATTAGTGCAGAATAGGAGGGCTTCTTTAAAGAAGAACTAACAGGTCTGTAAAAGCCAGAATTCTCGCTGGTTGGTAGGTGATCAAATACTTAAATACAAATAAATTCTTTAAAAATCCTACAATGTGATTTCCTGGATTTTTTCTCTCATTTGTCTCTCATAGTTGAAGTGTACCTATGATGAAAATTACAGACCTCTCTCATCTTTCTAAGTAGGAGAACTTGCACAATCAGTGGCTGACCAAATACTTTTTTCCCTACTCTATGCAGTTGTACTGATCACCACATTACTGTTGTGATGTGGACTGAAGAGTTTACACATGTCATGTTTTCCAGGCTCTGGAGCTGAAGAAGGAAGGGGTGGTCCTGACTGGATCATGATCGAGCCCCCTGAGCCATATGAACCGGTTCAGCACCACTGGTTCTACATTCAGAAGACGGATGGCAGGGACTGCTGGCAGCCCTTCAGTAACGAGGACTCTCAGAGACTCCAGGAGGCCTTCGCTCACGGTTCGTAGTCAATCACTGATTGTTGTAAAACTGAAATGTAAAAATCTTTTTTGGGTTGTTTTGATGTGAGATGGTTCATTCTATAGACTCTGACTTCTTTATGTTTATTATATATGTAATATTTTGTTTACTCTCCAAACATTTTATAGAGTGTTTATGTTTAATGTTGATGGTAAAATAGTCACAAAATCTGAGTAATAACATTTCTTTGTGGACTATTTTGCCGTACAATGCCCTGCATGTGTCCTTCCACCATGAATGGATTTTAAAAATACTTATTATTTAAAATAGTGTATTCATAACCAGCTGATGTAATAACCTTCTGTGGAGTAGCTTTTAGACACATCTGGCTACTATCAAAGACATTGTGAAGCATTTCACAGCAAACCAGCTCTGAATGACACATCTTAAACTTTTAGATATGCAGAGGGTTTAAAAAGAAAAAGCAGACAAATGTTTCTTTGATGATTTTATATTTTATTTTATGCTCATTAGTAGACTGAAAATCGTCTGTGTGTGTGTGTGTAGGGAATGAGAGTGAAGGAGAAGTGGTAGTACCTACAGAAGGTGGGAGGTTTGATGTAAGTGTGAAGGAGAGACGTCGTTATGCTGTTTATTGGGATCAAACATCCTCTGAGGTCCGACGCTGCTCCTGGTTCCATAAAGGCAGTAAAGAGCTGGTCTACACTCCACACACTGAGGATGTCAGCCAACTGCTGGAGGTAAACCCCATTAAAGGGCCCTTATCTCCACTTATGATCTTTTTGTATAAAATTAGCCATAATTTTTGATTATGATAATTTTTAACCTTTAGAATTTGGCTATTTTGCAATAAAATCCAATACTTTTCTACTATTATATTTCCTCTCTTAGCTCCACTTATGTGTGTGTGTAAATAGTCAAAATTCAAACTGATCATTTTCTAACATTAGTATTAAACAGACTGTGTTACTGTACCTTTAAGACTGATGTCTGTAAACGACCTCTATTGTCGTTCATTCAAACTAAATTACAGGCTAAAACACTCCTTATAACAACTGTGGGAGTGGGCGGGGCTAAACTGTGGTTGACTGAACAGTTGGGTATACTGTACTGTATATGACATCACAAAAACAGAACTCTAAATGGGCTGTTTTTGCAGTTTGGCTTCTATATATAGACTGATAAAGTGATGCGTCTTAAAGCTTTATCAATACTGCAGAAATCTTTTTGAATTAGAAATGTGAGTTTTCATTATAGGACACCTTTAGCATCCAGATGTAATATCTGCATAAATGTGTGCATGTAGGTAATAACAGTATGTTGTATATCTTTTAATAACATTTTCCCTGAAGGCTGGAATATTAAATAAAACATGTAAAAGTGCTGTCTGTAGTATTTAACTCTGTATTATAATATGATTATGAGTGATCATCTCTGAATGATGGTGAATATTAACTGATATTTTGAATTATTCACATTACACAGGATGCCTACATGATCGCTGTGACTCTGAATGAATGGAAAAGAAATCTGGACCTGCCCACAGGGGAAACGGTCATCCTGCATAACCCGAAGGTGCTCAGACTGATATTAATACAGATAATAAAGTGTCAGGACTGACGACACTGAAATAACACACAAGGCCTCAGAACTATTTCTACAGTAGGTTAAAATCAGCAGCTCACCCGAGGAGCCCACCTGGAGTTTATACACTTCACTGCTTCTGTTTATCATATAAACACATTTCCAGCATTTGAGGTTAAGCCTTTAGATCCAGATGTCTGTTAAAGAACAGGTTCAGCAAAAATCTGATTTTTCACACTCGGATGTGTCAATTCTTAAGTATTTATAAAGTTTGAGAATTTATTTTAGAAGCTTTTTTTATTGTTTGTATATATATATATATATATATATATAATATATATATATACTGTAAACACTGGGTCACTCACTGTTCACTCTATTAGACACACCTAGCTTGTTGGTATTGTAGATGTAAAGTCAGAGACAGCAGCTCAGCACAGTGTGTGTTGGTCCTCTAGTCCTTCACTGGTGACACTGTTGACTGGTTGATGCACTATTCTCACTCCAGTAGTGACACTGAGGTGTTTAAAACCATCAGCAGCTCTAACACACACTAACACACCACCACCACATCAGTGTCACTGCAGTCTTGAGAATGATCCACCACATCTGTGGTGATCCTGACCATTGAACAGCAAAGTGTGCATATATGGTCAGTGGAGCTAAAATTGACAGTGAATGGAGATACAAGGAGGTCGTCATAATATTCTGATATGACTGTGTATATACAGCAACACTATAACGTAGAGTTTCAATCTAATCAACATGCTTGGAAAAATCTGAATCCTTTTACATTTTTTCAGATGTACGTAACAATCTGAGACAGCCTAGAAACACTAATTAGTGTTTATACCTTGTTTTTGTTGAGTGATGCTCAACTCCTGAACTTTAAGCTGGCCTTTACCACATCACAGTGTACTGAATTATATCTCCTGTACTAGTCAAGGTTATTATGGGTGGATTACAAAAACAAAACACTAGTTTACACTTTTACACTAGTTTTCTACAGAGTGACTGACTGAAGCTTTAATAAAGGGTGCTGTGTAGATGTGAAGCTAAGAGTGATGTAATGTAAGTAGCAGTAACAGTTGTGTGTTTAACTCAGCTGATGACGCAGCACCCAAACTTCTGCAGAGACTTCCCTCCATCCCCAGGCGAGCGCTCACAGGCCCGGACGCTGAAGAGAGGGATCGGGAATATTCCAGTGGAAATCCCACAGGGTCAGTCAGTATTCAGTAACTGATCGATCATCACTAATTTATTTTATATATATATAAATTTATATATGTATATATATATATGTATATGTATATGTTATCTATTTATTAAATATATAATGTATATACTGTATATATGACACACACTATCAGACACACATAATCAATACTATTAGAGACGACTGATCTTTAGTCTGTTTATAGATAACAGTGTATCACACACTATCAGACACA